>MU089742.1:0-97157 GCA_014858505.1 Corymbia citriodora subsp. variegata
TTATTATTATTATGCGATTGGACTCATGAGATCTGGAATCACCAAAATTAGAAATCAGAATCACGGACAAGGGGCTTCGTCGCATGTAGGAGTGGATTCTACAAGGTAACTTAAATGCAAACTCACCCTTCGCTAGATTTGGTAGTAGGGGTTCTCTGGAGCATATGGAAGGCTCAACAACATTTCATATTTTGCCCCCAAAAACCATATCAAAGTAGCATAGTGGATGTGACCATGGCTGCATAAAAGAACTTCGAGAGATGGAACCCTAGGAGGCAAAATCAAACATAGCAACAAGAACTCTTACCTACGAAGCAAATCAAGTAGTGGAATGGATTGCCAAGGCCCGCAAAAAGAAAAATCTTCCTTCTAATTGGACTGTTAATCATCATTCATCTCCTTAGGGTTTTGTTTGTTGGGAGGCCTAAGTATCTTGTCTGCAGGTTCCACTTGAAGTAACGAAAGGAGCCTTTTTCTAACAAAAAAATAAAAATAAAATAAAAGCTTAAAAGACTAGAATTCATCACACACCCTTCTCATTCTTCTTATTATCCCCTCGCACTCCTCATACTTCTCCTGTAATACCACCTAATTTCGATTCTTTTCACGCAACTCAGCAACAAAACGCAATTTTCATAAGTAACAACCTCCTAATCTCCTTTTGTGACACTTTCATCATTAGTTATGTCCAGTATCCAAGTAGTAATATGGCATACATCTCTTATTTTTATCCTCAATCCAACCACATCCAGCCAAACATTTCTATTTTTTTTTTCAAAATCAAACAATTCGCACGACCAGGACATGAAAAGATCAGTTATGAGTTTTATGACCTATTGTTTTTTGGCTTTATCTTATCTCAACCAATATATGACTTATTTAGAAAAAAACTGAGTTACCTATACGAAATTAGACTCATTAAAACTGAGTCCCAAAATGGGTATGGAAACCATTTTGTCAACTTAACCGGCATTTTAGGACCATTAGAAAATGCATAGTAGATATCGCTTGCCATTAAAAAATGCCACTCACACAGATTGACTTGCACAAAAGGAAATAGGATGCACTTACAAATCCAACCAAACAAGTCAAATCAATGCTAAAATTAAATTCATCCTACCATCACTGCACTGTTGCCATCTGTGTGGTATTTGACGGTATGCCCACACATTGTCAACATGTTGCTTCAAAAATTGTAATCGCCTTATCTTCGACAAAAGTGAATGCTTCAAATGACAGTTTAATCAAAATAATTTGGAAAGAAACAAACAGAGGATATTTCGAATGACCAACACAATGGATGGAGATGAATAGAGAGTGCTCCAAACCACATACACAAATCTACAAGAAACAAACCAACTCATGACCTTTCTTTTTTAGGGAAATTGGCTATTTTTTAACCATAATTTTTTGGACAAAAATGCCCCTACTCTGACAGTCTAGATAGTTATGTAATATGCTGGTCGGTGAGTTTAGGCCCTTATTCAAAACTAAATACTTTGGGCCATGATTAAGACAATCTCTACTATGGGCCTCTCTTTTTCTTTTTTAAGAAAACAGCTCCACTTTAAGTCTTTGCCTGAAATTCTTTCTTACCTATTCAATCACATTGTCACATTTTTCTTTAAAATAATAAGAAAATGATTATAAGAGACGGAGACGATGTGGAGAGCATAATGAAGATGTTTCTATGTAACTACTAAAAAGACGTGAAACGGATTTGTTAGAGGGAAAGGCTACACGAATGTGGGACTTTACATTTTTTCTGTTTATTAGTGTGAATAGGTGAAACTATATTCCGAAGGGATATTTCGAGGGATTGAAAAATGAGATAAATATTAGGTTTATGGTTATAATAGTATAAATACATAACTGTCGATTATTAGACTAGGATATCTCTCTCTCGGTCGCTATCGACTCCGTAAATGATCGGCTGCAGCAACAACGTCACTGTAGACTCCATGGATGATCAACTCGCTTTCGAGACATTAGACGGTTAGCTATGGCTCGTTTTCAGTAGAGTAGGCATCCAGTGTTTTCATGGTAAATTTGGAATTACATTTACTTAATGAGAGTTAGGTAGGAAGTCTAAAACTTCATTAATTCCCTCAACAATTTCTAAAGTCCGAGGCAACCTGAATACATGCTCGGGTTTTAGGGTTTGTAAAGGCAGCCTTGCTATTAAATTGCTTCAAAAAGAATTATCGAACACTTAAAATTTTCACTCCAGATGCCTTGGACATCCAAAACTACTTTGAAAAGTTTGTAAAATGCAATCTATACCCCAGGCTCGAGGATTTCATCTCCTTAAGCTTAGGGATGTTCTCCCCGACGCCATCAAACAACAACAATGCAGTAGAACAGATACTCAAAAAGACACAAGATATTCGATTTAGTACAATATTCAACATGAATATCAGAAAACATGTAAAGGAAATGCGCCCAGTATGTCATCATCTATGATGGAATTACGCTTGATGGATATCTCGAGGCTGTGAGGGCTTGCCTTTTTCCACCCGTAAGGTGGCTTTGATTCTGGGCAAGTCTTCGTGGGCTTCATCAACATAAGGCTTTCTTTGCATTTGGGCTCGTTTGTATCTTCATCCTTATCAGGATTTGATCTGGGTTAAACTTCAACTTCGGTTATATAATGAAATTATGGGGGATGTTTTCTTCGGTTCCTTGTTGGAGGAACCTCTTATAATTGATGGCATGGAGACAGAGACATCAACGCTTTTAGTTTCAGTTAACTTTGCTTGCAGGTGATGTTTGTAAATTGTAACTTGTATTCCACCATTTAGAATAATAATTTGGAGAAGTTTCCCCCAACTTAATCAGGGATGGATGAATATGTAGCTCTCAAAATTATCCCTTTTCTGATTTTCTTGCGGCACACACGAATGTTTGCACATGTGGTCTTGTATTGCTTAAAAAAGTACTAGGACGTCGGTTGAGAAAGAAGGTGGGTGTTCTCTCCTCTCTTTTTTCCATTCTTTTTAGCTATAAGAGAGCTCAAGATAACCTCAAATGTGCTCGACTTAGTAGTAAATTGACCATCTCTTTTTTTTTTTATGAGAATATGAGTTCTATCCTCGTCATGACTAAATTTCTGACAACTCATGTTGCATTACATAGCTGTGTTATACCTCATATGGAGAGACACTTTAGCTGTTAGGGCTGTCAAATATGATCGAACCGGCTCAAACAAAAAATTTCAGGTCTCTTCGGTTTTCAGATCATGTTATCATTCTTTTTCTCTAGACGCTTATTGCTTAATAGCTTACAACAATCTATTTTCCTTTCACTCTTCAGCGTAAATCTCTATGATCTATCAAAAGGTACCAATTTCACTTTCCTCTAAAAGGGTACATAGTGGACTTGTTTGTAAAAGACACGAATACCTTATCTGAAAAAAAGGGACCTTTAAGGGCAACCTAGATGATCTAAATCCATTTCCTGTCCAGTTCTCCTTGCATTTTTTTGTCTTCCTCCTATAATATTTTCCTTGGAAGTATTGTCATCTGCCATTGCTATGCTAGTCCTCGCCTTTAGCTTTCTTGCCATGCATCATCCACCCTATCCTTTTAGACCATAAAGGGATTAGACAAACAAACAGTCGCAAACACAATGAACATTTTGGATTGGTGATCTCTTACTAGTAGTTTAAGTAAGTGGGTATTGTTAGCTGGGTTCACTCCTATGTGGAGGAAGCCCAAAGAGTTGCAAGCCCAAAAGAGCTTGAGCCCATATAATAAGTTATATGGAAAAATAGGGTTTCTCATTGTCGTTAAAAAGTTGTAACCGCAAAAGACGTAGTAACAAGAGAAAAAAAGAAAGCAGAAAATCTGGGGTCTGGGGCAAAGTTTGATTTACATCAAGCTGGTATCGAAGGTCGATTCGAGGTCCGATTGAGCTGAAATTTTGTCAGCGTGTTTGTGGTGCAATCTCCTCGAATCTGAACAGTTTGATTTTCGTTTGAAGCTCCCTACATCAGGTTTTTCGTGGATTGATCAAAACCTGCGTTTTTGGTCAGATTTATCCTTGATCTCTTGTGAAGTTTATGTGTATTGCCAAGAATTATGTTCTTGAGGTTTTTTCTGCTATGTATCTCTAGTATTTGCTAGAGAAGAATATTGTTCACCCAATTTTGTTGATAGTGAAGATTTTCGGGTGGACTCCGGTCCCGTGATTTTTGATCTCCTCACATCGAGGGGGTTTTCCACGTAAAAAAATGGTCTTGTGTTTGCGTGCTTGGTATTTATTTTGCTATACTATATCGGTTCCTATTAGGTTTACACAAGAGGGGAGATTATTTTATTCCGCTGCGTTAATTCGATATTGTTCGAATTGTTATCGCTCTCCCATCAGGTATAAAAAACAAATTTCATTTGGGAATGGGCATTACTATATTGCATAAAATAAAACCACCTGATAGAAATTATACGATGTCTTACATATTTAAGAATCCAACTATATTTTATGAATTGTTATAAGGAAGCGTGACTCAGAATATGCTAGCCATAAGCAAAAGAGCCATCAATAGGTCTCTATCGAGTCAAGGATTGACACTTTTTTTTTATATGCTTTTGGACAAAAATGTCCATAAAGTTCTTTTGAAAAGGAAAAAAAATGTTCCATGAAGTCAAGTAGGTCTTCCCTTTACCTCGCCCCCTCCCCCAATCTTCTCTAAGAAAGTATGTCCACCCGTGATCCTACCAAACCCACGAAAATCAAATGAGCAAAGGCGATCTCTTTAGTTCATTTGAAGTTTTCAAGAAACGATCAAGAACTATGTGAATGTCGAAATTAATGAGAAAATATCTTTTTAGGTCTCGAGAATCATGAGACATTACTCTTAAAAAGGAAGTGAGTAAGTGATATGTCGATCACGGACGACCCCGCCTTGAGCTTTTAAGATCGCTTATGCCGTCCTCTTCGAAATTCTTGTGTCCAATGAGAAATGACATCCACGCACATGCAAAGCATACTAACACAAGAATATGTTGTGTAACTTTACTATGTAAATTAAAGCTACTTATTCTATAGAGAATGTGAACATGCATGAAGAAATATTTATTTTGTTCAGTAAATACTCTGAAAACATGCAAAGTTCAGAAGGAAAAATTATCTGGCTTAAATACATCGACATTTATACTTTTAAAACTCGTATTGGGCTTGCTTCATGCTAAATGGGCCTGCTTTCTGACAAATGATAACTCAACCCGACTTGAACCGTATTCTTTCTAGCTCGAGTGCTACGCAACTCAAGTCTTGGGTCAAGCCACAAAGAAAACACATATCTCACACGCCCAGATTTGGTCAAGTATTGCTAAGGGCCCAAATGAAAACCGCTCCATTGATATCCGTATCAGCTGCTAGCACTTTTGCAGGTTCGCCCTCTTGAGATTTTAGGATCATAAGCAGTGGGAAGAAATTATGACTTATATCGAACATTATTTTTAACCGATGACAGCACTCTCACCTTTTATCCGTAAAAAAAGTTAGTGGAATCGCAAAATAATCAACCAAAAGAGGTCAAAGTAAACCCTAGGGCACTGAAAAATATTTTGATGGGGCCAACAAGACTGCACGTGGGTGGTGGTTGCCGGCACCGGATCCAAGAGGAATGCCCCCACTTCCCCCACTTCCTTCCGACCTTCTCTCCTCTTCCGAGGCCATGCCTGTTTATAAACAACCCTGTTATAAAGAAAAATGTCCTCTTTTCTTGATTAGTTCTTGACTTGTTGCCCCGATCCAGACTCCATAGTCAACTTTATTTTTTTTCCCTATCGTGCTAATTTAATCTAGATGCATGGGATGCCCATGAGCAGATTGGATTAATCAATTAGTTCCTACTGATATTGTTAATTTTTCAGTAAAAGTTCAAAGAATATACCATAACAAATGCCAAAGAAATACTCTGTTTTACATCGCTTGCATGAGAAAACAAAATAACTTGACATTGATTAAGTCATCACGTATTTGAAAGAGCTCAGCAATTGAATTGTCGTACATTTCGAACTATAAGTGATTTGACACATCACATGTCGTTAATTTATCATTAATTGCCTCAACAAAAGCATGCCTCAATTCGAGTCCTAACTAGGGATTGGGCATTCAAGTCACCAAACTCAAATTCAAACTTGTGAGTCACATGAACTCAAGTAGATTCTTTTGAGTTCTAAGTATTTTAAACACTTAATCAATTGTTTTTTTGGGTGCCTTGACGCAATTCATTATGTCAACCACTTTGCCAAGTGCAACCTTCCTTAAGCTTATACCTAATATTCACTAATTTCTCAATTTTCTTTTTACAGAGGACACTTCATAATCCTTCAGCCGACTGATCCTCATTTATAACCAATTCGTCATAATTGTATCTATTATCTTTATTTTCATGCAAAGCATTGTACTAACATGCAAAAAAAAAAGCCATTGAGATCTCTCATTTGGTGATCAAACGGTGACTAACCTTGCGAAGAATGCCCTCAAAGTTGAAGGATAGTAAAATTACCTTAATCACAGTAGGGGCGGAAGAAAACCTTGTTTTCCAGTTTGAGTGGTCAAGAACTCTTTTTTGGTTGCTTCTTTTAATTAAAACGGATAATCAAGAGATAAACTATGTCAACACCATAATCCTACTTCGACTCCACATCACGACCCGGCTTGCCATGTCATTGGCTTTATGGAAAAAAAAAAAAAAACCGACGCCAGTGCCTATTGAGGAAATCGGATTTAGAATGAATATGTATTTATATAGCTTCGATAATGCCAAAAGCTTGAGCTAAGATAATCTTTAAGAACACCGATCTTTGTACGAGCGGGTTTAATTTTTTGTTTTCCAGATTTGCCGCCTTTTTTTAACATATTTGGCAAGTAGAGCTAATGGCAAATCTTCCCTCCACTTTTACATATGTATCTCCTTGTCATTTTTTTCAATTATTCATCCACATAGTGCTTGTCAACAATGATAATTATGTATTTTTGTATATAAGCCTACCAAAAGATTTGGCGCACATGATTTTGGGAAATATACCGGAGTTATAGAGCATAATCAATGAATCACCATCATATGGAGCTTTTCTATAGACACGTAGGGATCACGGTTTCTAATTAGATAATTTCTCAATGCTTTTGAAAAGTTACTTCTTTTCTTTTTGCTAATTAAATTTTGAAACAATTACAGATTAACAACAGGAAACCGATCCATAAATTGCCGACATCTTATAAAATCCGATTCTCCCACATTTTGCTCCTGGGGACCACAATCTTCAGCAGTGACTTCCGTGTTGCTGCACCATTCAAGTTTATGGACCACATCATTCATGCGCTTGTACAATTTTATCCTTTCGAGGAAATTCTGTCAATTATGTTGGTATAGTATGTCGAAAATCTAACGTGATATTTTTTAATAGCAATCAAGAAAGTGTCAACAAAGCATGACATCATAAAATAAGTCAAATTTTTTATTTAAAAAAGACCAAAGCATATCCAGATTCTTCGTAAAGACATGAAAACCAATGGCCTCTGGAGGGAACATTTAAAGATTTGGGGTGGCGCCATCGTTGCCACTTTGGGCCAAACGCTTAGGACCTTTGATATAGCTTCTCCTAATGTGTATAAATGAATTGCATGCCGTCGAAACCTATAGCACATATGCCATTCCAACAAAAAATTCTTGCAGTTAACTTTAGACTAAACTTGTTACATTATTGATATACTTGATGATACTTCCATCTAACATTTCAGATTTTTAGAATAATTGATAATGATTTCACAATATTCTACTAATTCAGGTTTTGTAAGGGTGATGACTCGTGATCTCACCTTTTTTGCTTATTATAAAATACTTTTGATCTTTCATGTGTTTCTCTCTTATTTCCTTTTTAACACGTCTGCAATTAATAGGAGGAAAATGTCATGAATCTAAATAGTGATTATAGAAATCAAATATTTTTCATATATTTAGAGAAAATTATCAAATTAGTCTTAAACACGTTGTACGATTTTTAGTTTTGCCATTTTGCATGAAATTCCAAAGCAAAATCCTCCGATGATCAGTGGCCGTTGGTAATCGCTGATGTGGTAATCTATAGGGAAGGAAGTTAAAATGCATCCCAATATTATACGATTTATTTGAATTAGAAACTTCTCTTCCTCTCTCTCCTCCTCCTGTAATTGAATCCAATCATTCAAAGCTGAGAAAGCGAGAGAGAAACGGACATCTTTTCTAGGAAACCGATCACGTTAAAATGCATCCCGACATTATGCATTTTTTGTTCCCACCATATGTTGGCATGTCTTCCTCCTGCTGCATTCTCCGGCTGTCGCCGGAGAGGAAGGAACTAGAAAACGACGGCCTTCATGCTGATCTCTAAACTCATTGGCACTGGTTTGTTCATCACATTCCTTTTTAATTTGTTTGTTTGGGTCATGCTGTAGCTATGCGCGTGAGTTTTGCATGACGGGTAGCTGAGATGGTGGCCGACGGAGGCACTCTGGCGACGGCCAAAGGTAGTGGATGACAACGTACGGATGGTTCTGGCTAAAGGCTTGGACATTGATCCTGCTTGCATTTTTCTAAAAGTAGGTTTGTTCGATTCTCTAGCATATCGTATCGTTGATAAACTTTCCCGAGGCTGATTCAACATTAAGAAATACCAAATCATTCCACATAACTACTAATACTCATCCGATTCCCACTGGCTTCACCACTAAGTAATAACAAAATTTTAGTAATTCAAGTAGCCAAGTCTCGTCTATTGCATTAACCCTAGCTATCTGTACTCCATAGGGATTGTAACTTCTCGACTTCTTATTGGTTGGAAAACCCGACCTTCTCTCTCTTCCTCTTTTTTCCCTTCTCGAAGTGAGCTCACCGTGCCCCTTTCTTTTTCCTTTGATAGTAAGACCCTCTTTTCTTTTTCTTCTTGCCTTTTGATTAAGGAAAACCGACAAAGTGCAATGTCACCGCGTCGCTCGCCAGACTTCCACTCCGTCTTCTCTTTTTCCATCTTGCCTTTTGATTAAGGAAAGCATAGATGTGGGTGATCACAGCCGCATGGAGGATTACGTGAGAACTCGTTTGGGCTTGGGGATTGAAGTGCGTTGGACAAGCGTGTGGCAGGCGGGCAACATGCGGACGGCATGTGGGAAACGTGCAGGTGGCGTGCACTGATTAGAAAGGTCCCGTGCAAAAGAGAGGGAGGCTAGTTTCAAGAGAGAAAGAGAGAGGGGGCCGAGTGTTGCAAAGAAAGGACCGAGAGATTGAGCGAGGGGAGAGAATGGATTTGAGAGCGAGAGTGAGGCTTGAGAGGGTCTTCTTTTGTTGCCGGAGGACTGCCTAACAGTCGCCACCCGTCGCAGCCCCCGAACAAACCAAGTTGATTTCTTTTCTTTCTACCTGAATACGTTGTTTTCACGAGGCGTCGGGCCGAAGCTCGTGCCGAACAGTTCATGCGAGCCCCGACCCCTGCCATGCCTCCATGAAGGTTCTCTGCATGTTGTCGTGTCTAGTTAGAAGGCAAGGCCCAGTCCACAAGCCGGGTTGGGTTCATTGCGGACCTAGATGGTTGGGCCAAGAGCAAAAATTGGGAATGGGCTTCTCTTTAAAAAAAAGAATTTTGTGGGCCTTTCTTTTATCCCTAGTGATTTAGGGCCGACCCGGTCTTTGTAGCACGACACGGATCGACAGGGTCCGAATCAGGTTACCAGGGTCGGGTTTTCTGACCCGGTCCTAATTATCTTTCTTTTTTTTTAATAAAAAAATCATAAAAAAATTCAGAAAAATTTTAAAAATACTAAAAAATATATAAAAAAATTCAAACTTTCAAAAATCTCATGGAAAAGTCAGAAACCTTAAAATTTATAAAAATTTTCGAAAAAAAATTAAAAAAAAAACTTAAAAAGATACCTAAAATATTAAAATATTAAAAATTCTGAAAAAAAGAAGAAGAAAATTTTTAAAAAATCCCAAAAAAAAATTCCAAGATTGGAGTTCTTCAACCTGAACAACAACAGATTCTCAAGGACCTTCCCATGGAAGTCGCTTGAAAACATGACCAATCTCGGCTTTTTGAGCCTCGGAGACAACCCTTTTGATGTGACTAGTCCCTTTCCTATGGAGGTAATCAAGTTGCAGAAGTTGTATTGACTGTACCTCTCCACTTGCAGCATCAGAGGGCAGATCTCGAAGGGCATCGGGAACTTGACACTTCTCGAGAATCTCGAGCTCTCGTACAATGACTTATCCGGCGAAATCACTCGGGGCATCACAAGGCTCAGCCAGCTCTGGCAGCTCGAGTTCCACCACAATTCCTTGACTAGTAAGCTTCCTCTCGGCTTTTGGAACCTCACAAGTCTCGTGAACTTTGACACGTCACATAACAGGCTTAGAGGCGATCTCTCAGAGATCAGGTTCTTGACAAGTCTGGCCTCATTGCAACTTTTAAAGAACCAGTTGACAGGGGAGATTCTAGAGGAACTCGGAGAGTTCAAGAATCTTACAGAACTCTCTCTCTCCACGAATAGGCTGACTAGTTCGCTTCCTCTAAAGCTCGACTCATTGGCGGACTTCAATTTCATAGATGTTTTGAACAACTCACTCACGGGAAGTATCCCGTTAGATATGTGCAAGGGAAAATGATCTATCTCTTGCTGCAAGATAACAAGCTCACCAGGACTATCCCTGTAACCTATGTGAATTGCTCATCCTCAGTTCGGGTACGCTTGCGCAATAACTTGCTTTCTGGTGTCGTTCTTGCTGGAATATAGGGCTTGCCGAACCTCTTCATAATTGATATTATGGCAAATCAATTCAAGGGATCAATAACGTATGATATTAGAAGGGGAAAGTCTCTGGCTCATTTATTACTATCTGTCCACCCAAAGGTGGTATGGCAAATTGTAATTTAATTGGTAAGTCAGGCATAGATGTGGGTGATCATAGCTACATGGAGGATTATGTGAGAACTCGTTTGGGCTCGGGGATTGAAATGAGTTGGGCGAGTGTGTGGCGGGCGGGCAACGTGAGGACGGCGTGCAGGGAACGTGCAGGTGGCATGCACTGATTAGAAAGGTCCCGTGCAAAAGAGAGAGAGGCTAGTTTCGAGAGAGAAAGAGAGAGGGGGCCAAGTGTTGCAAAAAAAGGACCGAGAGACTGAGCGAGGGGAGAGAACGGATCTGAGAGCGAGAGTGAGGCTCGAGAGGGTCTTCTTTCGTTGTCGAAGGACTGCCTAACAGGCGCCACCCATCGCAGCCCCCAAACGAACCAGGTTGGTTTCTTTTCCTTCTACCTGAATATGTTGTTTTCGCGAGGTGTCGAGCTGGAGCTCACGCGGACCAGTTTGTGCGAGCCCCGACCCCTGTCGTGCGTCCATGAAGGTTTCTCTACATGTTGTTGTGTCTTGTTAGAAGGCTAGGCCGAGTCCACAAGCCGGGTTGGGTTCATTGTGGGCCTAGATGGTTGGGCTAAGAGCAAAAATTGGGAATGGGCTTCTCTTTAAAAAAAAGAATTTCGTGGTCCTTTCTTTTATCCCTAGTGATTTAGGGCTGACCCGATCTTTGTAGCCTGACACGGAACGACAGGGTCCGAATCAGGTTACCAGGGTTGGGTTTCCTGACCCGGTCCTAATTATCTTTCTTTTTTTTATAAATTAAAAAATCATAAAAAAGAATTAAGAAAAAATTAAAAAATACTAAAAATTTTCAAAAAAAGTTAAAAATTTTAGAAATCTCATGGAAAGTCAGAAACCTTAAAATTTATAAATATTTTGGAAAAAAAATTAAAAAATTTATTTAAAAAATTCGAAAATATTAAAATATTAAAAATTCTATAAAAAAATGAAGAAACTTTGCAAAAAATCCCGAAAGAAATTCCAAAATTAGAGTTCTTGAACCTGAACAACAGCGAACTCTCAAGGACCTTCCCATGGAAGTCGCTTGAAAACATGACCAATCTCGGCTTTTTGAGCCTCGGAGACAACCCTTTTGATGTGACTAGTCCCTTTCCTATGGAGGTCATCAAGTTGCAGAAGTTGTATTGGCTGTACCTCTCCACTTGCAGCATCAGAGGGCAGATCCCAGAGGGCATCGGGAACTTGAAACTTCTTGAGAATCTCAAGCTCTCGTACAATGACTTGTCCGGCGAAATCCCTTGGGGCATCATAAGGCTCAGCCAGCTCTGGCAGCTCGAGTTCTAGCACAATTCCTTGACTAGTAAGCTTCCTCTCAGGTTTTGGAACCTCACAAGCCTCAAAATCTTTGACGCGTCACATAACAGGCTTAGAGGTGATCTCTCAGAGATCAGGTTCTTGAAAAGTCTGGCCTCATTGCAGCTTTTAAAGAACCAGTTGATAGGGGAGATTCCAAAGGAACTCGGAGAGTTCAAGAATCTTACAAAACTCTCTGTCTCTCCACGAATAGGTTGACTAGTTCACTTCCTCTAAAGCTTGACTCCTTGGTAGACTTCAATTTCATAGATGTTTCGAACAACTCACTCACGAGAAGTATCCCGCTAGATATGTGCAAGAATGGGAAAATGATCTATCACTTGCTGCAAGATAACAAGCTCACTAGGACTATCCCTGCAACCTATGCGAATTGCTCATCCATAGTTCAGGTACGCTTGCGCAATAACTTGCTTTCCGATGTCGTTCCTGCTAGAATATGGGGCTTGCCGAACCTCTTCATAATTGATCTTATGGCGAATCAATTCAGGGGATCAATAACGTGTGATATCATAAAGGGAAAGTCTCTGGCTCATTTATTACTATCTGTCGATCCAAAGGTGGTATGGCAAATTGTAATTTAATTGGTAAGTCAGGCAAAGATATGGGTGATCATAGCCGCACGGAGGATTACGTGAGAACTCGTTTGGGCTCGAGGATTGAAGTGCATTGGGCGAGCATGTGGTGGGCAGGCAACGTGCGAACGGTGTGCAGGAAACGTGCAAGTGGCGTGCACTGATTAGAAAGGTCCCGTTCAAGAATCTTACAAAACTCTCTCTCTCCACAAATAGGTTGACCGATTCGCTTCCTCTACAGCTCGGCTCATGGACGGACTTCAATTTCATAGATGTTTCAGACAACTCACTCACAGGAAGTATCCTGCCATGTATGTGCAAGAATTGGAAAATGATCTATCTCTTGCTGCAAGATAACAAGCTCACTGAGACTATCCCAGCAACCTATGCAAATTGCCCATCCCTAGTTCAGGTATGCTTGCGCAATAACTTGCTTTCTGGTGTCATTCCTGTTGGAATATGGGGCGTGTGGAACCTCATCATAATTGATCTTATGGCAAATCAATTCAAGGGATCAATAACGTCCGATATTTCAAGGGATTAATAACGTCCGAAATCAGAAGGGGAAAGTCTCTGGCTCATTTATTGCTATCTGATAATAATTTTTCGGGTGACTTACCGAAAGCGATATCGAAAGCATGTTCTTTGGTCTTGATTCAGCTGAGTTTGAATGGATTCGTGGGAAAGATTCCATCGACAATTGGAAACTTGACAAAATTGAATACACTCGATTTGAATGGAAATAAACTCTCCAATAGCATACCCAGATCGATTGTCTCCTGCGTTGTCCTCACCATTGTAAACCTCTCGAACAATTCGTTGACCAAAGAAATTCCCGACAGCATTGGAAACTTACAGACTCTGAACTTCCCGAACCTATCCAATAACAAACTTTCTGGTGAAATCCCATCGAGCCTGGGATTACTGAAGCTAAGCCTTTTTGATCTCTCAAACAACTGGTTAACCGATCCCATACCAGACTCTCTGTCGATGGAAGCCTATCATGATAGCTTCGATGGGAATCCTGGTCTGTGCAGGTAGAGGCTCAAACAATTGCAGCCATGTAATTCAAGTTCACAGGAAACCACTCACCTCGAGGTTATCCTCTCCTGCTTCTTTGCCGGAATAAGTTTGTTGCTAATCATATTCGCAATTGTGAAGTATGTGAAGTATGGAGGATTACGTGAGAACTCATTTGGGCTCAGGGATTGAAGTGTGTTGGGCGAGTGTGTGGTGAGCAGGCAACGTGCGGACGGCGTGCAGGAAACGTGCAGGTGGCGTGCACTAATTAGAAAGGTCCCATTCAAGAATGTCGCAAAACTCTCTCTCTCTCTCCACGAATAGGCTGACCGGTTCGCTTCCTCTACAGCTCGGCTCATGGGCAGACGTCAATTTCATAGATGTTTCAAACAACTCACTCACGGGAAGCATCCTACCAAATATGTGCAAGAATGGGAAAATGATCTATCTCTTGTTGCAAGATAATAAGCTCACTGGGACTATCCTAGCAACCTATGCAAATTGTCCATCCTTAGTTCGGGTACGCTTGCGCAATAACTTGCTTTCCGGTGTCATTCCTGTTGGAATATGGGGCATGTGGAACCTCATCATAATTGATCTTATGGCAAATCAATTCAAGGGATCAATAACGTCCTAAATCAGAAGGGGAAAGTCTCTGGCTCATTTATTGCTATCTGATAATAATTTTTCGGGTGACTTACCGAAAGCAATATCGGAAGCATGTTCTTTGGTCTTGATTCAGCTGAGTTTGAATGGATTCGTGGGAAAGATTCCATCGACAATTGGAAACTTGACATTATTGAATACACTCGATTTGAATGGAAATAAACTCTCCAATAGCATACCCAGATCGATTGTCTCCTGCGTTGTCCTCACCCTTGTAAACCTCTCGAACAATTCGTTGACCAAAGAAATTCCCGACAGCATTGGAAACTTACAGACTTTGAACTTCCCGAACCTATCCAATAACAAACTTTCTGGTGAAATCCCATCGAGCCTGGGATTACTGAAGCTAAGCCTTTTTGATCTCTCAAACAACTGGTTAACCGGTCCCATACCAGACTCTTTGTCGATGGAAGCCTATCATGATAGCTTCGATGGGAATCCTGGTCTGTGCAGGTAGAGGCTCAAACAATTGCAGCCATGTAATTCAAGTTCACAGGAAACCACTCACCTCAAGGTTATCCTCTCCTGCTTCTTTGCCGGAATAAGTTTGTTGCTAATCATATTCGCAATTGTGAAGTATGTGAAGTATGGAGGATTATGTGAGAACTCATTTGGGCTCAGGGATTGAAGTGTGTTGGGCGAGTGTGTGGCGAGCAGGCAACGTGCGGACGGCGTGCAGGAAACGTGCAGGTGGCGTGCACTAATTAGAAAGGTCCCGTTCAAGAATGTTACAAAACTCTCTCTCTCTCTCTCCCTCTCTCCCTCTCTCTCTCTCTCTCTCTCTCTCTCTCTCTCTCTCTCTCTCTCTCTCTCTCCACGAATAGGCTGACCGGTTCGCTTCCTCTACAGCTCGGCTCATGGGCGGACTTCAATTTCATAGATGTTTCAGACAACTTACTCATGGGAAGTATCTTGCCAAATATGTGCAAGAATGGGAAAATGATCTATCTCTTGCTGCAAGATAACAAGTTCACCGGGACTATCCAAGCAACCTATGCGAATTGCCCATCCTTAGTTCGGGTACGCTTGCGCAATAACTTGCTTTCCGGTGTCATTCCTACTAGAATATGGGGCTTGCCAAACCTCATCATAATTGATCTTATGGCAAATTAATTCAAGGGATCAATAACGTCCAATATCAAAAGGGGAAAGTCTCTGGCTCATTTATTGCTATCTGATAATAATTTTTCGGGTGACTTACCAGAAGCGATATCCGAAGCATCTTCTTTGTTCTTGATTCAGCTAAGTTTGAATGGATTCGTGGAAAAGATTCCGTCGACAATTGGAAACTTGACAAAATTGAATACACTCGATTTGAATGGAAATCAGCTCTCCAGTAGCATACCTAGATCGATTGTCTCCTACGTTGTCCTCACCATTGTAAACCTCTCATACAATTCGTTGACCGGAGAAATTCCCGACAACATTGGAAACTTACAAACTTTGAACTTCCTGAACCTATCCTATAACAAACTTTCAAGTGAAATCCCATCGAGCCTGGGATTACTAAAGCTAAGCCTTCTTGATCTCTCGAACAACTGATTAACCGGTCCCATACCAGACTCTCTGTTGATGGAAGCCTATCATGATAGCTTCGATGGGAATCCTGGTCTGTGTAGGTAGAGGCTCAAACAATTGCAACCATGTAATTCAAGTTCACAGGAAACCACTCACCTCGGGGTTATCCTCTCCTGCTTCTTTGCCAGAATAAGTTTGTTGCTAATCATATTCGCAATTGTGAAGTATGTGAAGTTTAGAAATAAAAGAAATAGTCTCAAGAAAGAGAGAGCCGAGTGAAAGGAGGCTGTTCGAAAAAAAAGGGGATCCGAGAGGACTACAGTTTCAACCCAAAGGTGGTATGACAAATTGTAATTTAATTGATAAGTCAGGCATAGATGTGGGTGATCATAGCCGCATGGAGGATTACGTGAGAACTCGTTTGGGCTCAGGGATTGATGTGCGTTGGGCGAGCGTGTGGCGGGCCAACAACGTGTGGAGGGCGTGCAGGAAATGTGCATGTGGCGTGCACTGATTAGAAAGGTCCTGTTCAAGAATCTTACAAAGCTCTCTCTCTCCGTGAATAGGTTGATCGGTTTGCTTCCTTTACAGCTCGGCTCATGGGCGGACTTCAATTTCATAGATGTTTCAGACAACTCACTCACGGGAAGTATCCTGCCAAATATGTGCAAGAATGGGAAAATGATCTATCTCTTGCTACAAGATAACAAGCTCACCGAGACTATCCCAGCAACCTATGCAAATTGCCCATCCTTAGTTCGGGTACGCTTGCGCAATAACTTGCTTTCCGGTGTCAAACCTGTTGGAATATGGGGCTTGCTGAACCTCATCATAATTGATCTTACGGCGAATCAATTCAAGGGACCAATAACGTCCGATATCAAAAGGGGAAAGTCTTTGGCTCATTTATTGCTATCTGATAATAATTTTTCAAGTGACTTATCGGAAGCAATATTGGAAGCATCTTCTTTGGTCTTGATTCAGCTGAGTTTGAATGGATTCGTGAGAAAGATTCCCTCGACAATTGGAAACTTGACGAAATTGAATACACTCGATTTGAATGGAAATCAGCTCTCCAGTGGCATACCCAGATCGATTGTCTCCTGCGTTGTCCTCACCATTGTAAACCTCTCCAACAATTCGTTGACCGGAGAAATTCCCGATAGCATTGGAAACTTACAGACTCTGAACTTCCTAAACCTATCCAATAACAAACTTTCTGGTGAAATCCCATCAAGCCTGGGATTACTAAAGTTAAGCCTTCTTGATCTCTCGAACAACTGGTTAACTGGTCCCATACCAGACTCTCTGTTGATAGATGTCTATCATGATAGCTTCGATGGGAATCCTGGTCTGTGCAGTTAGAGACTCAAACAATTGCAGCCATGTAATTCAAGTTCACAGGAAACCACTCACCTCGGGGTTATCCTCTCCTGCTTCTTTGCCGGAATAAGTTTGTTGCTAATCATATTTGCAATTGTGAAGTATGTGAAGTTCAAAAAGAAAAGATATAGTCTCAAGAGTGTCAACAATTTGTGGAAGCCAGATTTTTGGAACATGGAGCGGTATTGCGTACTAAGCTTCACAGAGAGAGAAATAATTGATTGCATAAAGACCGAGATCTTGATCGGAAGGGGCAGATCAGGGAATGTGTATAAAGTCTTCTTGGGGAATGGCAAAGAACTTGTAGTGAAGCACATCTGGGCATCGAGTTCAGGCAGCTCGAGAAGCCATCCCAGCAGTTCGACCATCCTCAGCAAGAAAAGCACGGGCAGGTCTGAGTACAAAGCCGAGGTGGCTGCACTAAATTCGATTAGGCACGTGAATGTGGTCAAGTTGTATTGCAGCATCCAGTGACCTGCTTGTTTATGAGTACTTGCCAAACGAGAGCTTGTGGGACCGGCTACATGAGAGCCAGGAGATGGACATGGGATGGGAGGTGCGGTATGAGATCGCATTAGGGGCTGCCCGGGGATTGGAGTTTTTACGCTATGGATGTGCTCAACCGATCATACACTGCGGCGTGAAATTGAGTAATATTCTGTTGGACAAAGAGTGGAAGCCAAGGATAGCAGATTTCGGGCTAGCAAAAATCATGCAAGCTAGTCCTGGTGGTAATTGGACACATGCCATTGCAGGGACTCTTGGATACATCGCTCCAGGTAAATCTGATTTTAGACTATTGAGTTTATAGAAATGGCCTGAGTTAGATTCTTGTAGCGATCAATTCGAAAAGGGAAAACGAGATTTGCACTTATATAGTACTTTGGATCTTGCCTCTTCGTTCTAAAGGAAATCCGTGCTTCTGTTTTCTTTCCTTCAACTTTTTATTGTTCTGTGTTCCTCTCACAAACAGTCCATTCCTCTTGATTACTGCAGAGTATGCATATACTATGAAGGTCAATGAAAAAAGCAACGTCTACAGTTTCGGGGTCATCCCGATGGAGTTGGTCACGGGAAAGAGGCCAATCGAGTCGGAATTCGGAGAGAACAAGGACATTGTTCACTAGGTGTGTGGAAACAGGAGCAGCAAAAATTCTTTGCTTGATTTGGTGGACTTGAACATTTCCGACACCCTAAAAGAGGATGTCGTCAAAGTGCTCCGAATAGCCATCCTTTGCACTGCTAACATCCCAACCACGAGGCCATCAATGAGGATAGTGGTTCAGATGCTAGAGGAGGCCAAGCCCTGCAGCTTGACGAATATCCTCATCGACGAAGTAGGCAAAAACAGTGGAAGGACCGAAGAAAACAGCTAAATACCAAGCCCTCAAACAGATTCTTGTTCTCTGTGTCAGGAAGTGTAGCAGACAGCACTACATTGGCATGGATAAACCTGAGGGAGTCCATACGGAATCGGATTTGGTTAAAGCGCATCAGAATTCGGAGTTGATGTGCTGAATCCTCATTAGAGCTGTTCCGAGAGACAGTAGAAAATTGATGATTTTAGCATTTTGGGTTAACCAGTAAAAGATCTGGGAGTTGTGTCTTAGCCATTATAATTTCCTTCTAAGAAGAGCGAGTCACAGCAAAGCCGTAGTTCATTTTTTTCCTTGGCTTTTTGTCCTAATCGAGTGGGGCATTATGTAAACCGAATTTCGAAGGCAGTACTTCTTGCTCTTGTCCTTGGCTTATATAAGGTTCTTGTCCAATTTAGATGCATGGATCTGGAATCAAGAAATGTGCAGAGATTCTGCAGATCATGATTGGTAAATTGATGAAAGATATACCATGCTGCGGATTACGATCGAGTCTTGTTGCACTCTTGTCTATCCGCTTGTTGCACTCTTGTCTATCAGCGAGCTCTATAGCTGGTAAAAACAATTGATATTGCACCCTGTTTTCTGAATCAACATCTTCTCCATTTTAGAGCGGTTCAGTTTAAGATTGACATTTTTGGTGAGCTCAAACTTTTGAGTGGAGTAGAAGGATGAATCTCATGGGGTACAGATTTTACCACGAGATGTGATGAGCTCCATCTCTACAGGAGGCATCCGATGCTTGCCGATTCCCACAAGTTTGATATTTGATATCCAACACTTGATGACATAATTTGTCAAACGGCATAGATGTTTTGATACATAAATGTTCGTTGGCACTTCCGGTTGCTAATTCTTCATTTATAATCACTCAGCAAATGATCAGCGAGGTGAAATTCAAGCCACGTTTATGATGGAAAAGCACAATGCAATCGCAGCTTCATTCCTTTTCAAGAAGCAGTAAGAAGAAAATCACAATGAGCAGCGTCTATCTTCATCAATGATCAAATGATTCTCATTTCTCATAAGCATGATTCACTGGTCCAACAAGGAAATAATAAAATCCTACAAGTTTCTCTGGCTACACCTTTCTTTCTTTCTTGTTGATTTTATTATGTATATTCTTTCCAGTAATAGTTTGACTCTATGTATTATAAATACGACTGTAATCATACAATGTTACAATGAAAAAGCTATTTATTTTTTCCAATTCAGCTTTCCATTATCTAATTCTCTGCAAACGGTATCAGAGCGCCTTCCGTTATAGCTTCCTTGCGCATATCGACCTTTCTTTTCAGCCACAGAATTAGGAAACTCCTCTTCTAGATCGCCTGAGGAAAAAATTTTGGTTACAACAAAACCACAAAAACCATGCCGAAAAAATCAAACCTCACAGCCAGGAACATTCGAGGATCCAGAAATTTCTTCCAACGACCAGGAATTGGAAAACTCACCTCAAGATCCAGAACCAAGGCCAGATGTGTCCTGATGAAGGACATCTGGGTTCGATTCAGCCTAACTCAGGGCAAGTATTGCAGGGACCATACATTCAATGGATCCTTGTCCAAATCCAACCTGCCTAGAATGCCATGGGATCGACAGAGAGAAGCCACGCAAAGAATAGTGGACTAGGGGGACGCCCGATGTTTGCCGCCGAACCCAATCCGAGGTCTGGACCTGGTTGGCCCTACTTGAACCAGAATGGGTCGAGTCCAACTGTTCTTCCTTATCCGGGTTTCGGACCCGGTTACTTTCCCTTCGCAGATACCTCCGGCGCCGCCCCGAGCCAGGGGATGTTCTGTGTACGAGTACCGCGGACGAACCCGAGCTCCGATTGATTTCGCAGGAACTCTCAGGACCGAAAAACTATTCTATTTGGTCTCGCGAGCTCCGGCGAGCCTTGATTACAAAGGATAAGGAAGCCTTCATTGACGGAGCCATCCCCGTTCCAGCTCGACTAGACGTGGATCGGGAATTGTCTCACCCCGGAAGAGGCCGCCGGACTTCCTCCGACCGGAGATGCCAAAAATTATGGGAAAATATACGAGAAATGTACGGAAAATTAGATCGGGGTAATTTTTTTCTATAACACAGGCCTTATCCGAACTCGAGAAAGGAAATCTCTCAATTTCTACGGTTTTCAACCGGCTATCGGCGTTATGGAACGAGCTGGAGATGGCCGAAGAAAAACTACACGGACCGGAAGAAACCCTAGCTCAGTACCGCAAAATCAGAGAGAGGGAGAAGGTAACACGCTTCCTATTGATCTTAAACGAGAGCTACTACCCCTTTCGCAACCAAATCCTTGCCATGGAACCGGTTCCTTCACTTGGCCGAATTTATTAACTTGCGTTCAGAATCGCAACGCTTGGCATCGTCGCAATACCTCAAGATCGGGGACTGAGTCGTCCCCGCGGCAAAGGCAACACCGGACCAGCGCTTACTCGTTGCGAGCTGCGTCTTCATAGGATCAGGGAGCTCGGAAGGGAGGAAAGGCACGCGAACCCTAATATTGGAGGAAGATGATAACTCTTTTTTTCAAACGGACGGCCATGATGCCTTTGGCCCATCCAATGTCCCAAATCACACGAGGTCATCATCCACATTCAGCGGCTGAGATTCAATCTCCGGATCAGACGGCTCAGGCTCTATTCTCGTGGTGCCTAGATCGGACGGTCCACACCGAGCCACGTTAGTTCCTTCTTGAAAAGCATCCAATGGCCTAAATTCCTCAATTTTTTCCAACAAATCACATGGCCAAAATCTCAACAAAGGGAAAGGTAAATTTTGCTATTATTGCGAACGTCCTTACCATACCTGGAAAATTGTTGGAAATTTCATGGAAAGCTAGCTGATAAGGAAAAGAAAGAGTGGGATATTTTTGTCATAGAAAGTTCATTAGTCTCTTAATAAGAATCAATTTCACAAGGAAATTATGATAGCTATAGGCCAGTTGGGAATATAAGATAAAACAACCAGCCAACCATGTAGGTACCTTTAATTGTTTGAGCTTTTTCTTGAAAATGGCATGGATTACTAATGATCACATAATCTACGATAAAAGTTTCTTTCTAGTATTCATAAATCAACCCCATTGAATACCTCAGTGCGTTTTTCCAGTAGAAATGACACATCTATTGCCAAGATAGGGAACGTACAACTTAATCCTTCCATCACTTTGAAAAATGCCTTGCTCATTCCTGAATTCCAATTTAATCTCATCTATGTCTCCAAATTTTGGGAAGATAAACTCCTGTTAGGTCCTTTTCAACTCTAACATCTACTCATTTCAAGCCATTTCGACAGAGAAACCAATGTTGTGTAACATTCACGAGGGACTGTATTTTTGGACTGCTCTTCCTAGAGATTTTGATATTTCTATTTTCCCACTAAATAAGGGCATCTCATGTAATGCCAACATTAATAAAGATATTCTTTTATCTCATTTGCGTTTGGGCCATAGTACCTCATTTCCTCACCCAAAGTGTCATATATGTCCTTTGGCAAAACAATCACGATTGTCTTTTCCACAAAGTACTTCATGTGCCAACACAACTTTTTCTCTTCTTCATATGGACATGTGGGGATCATATCACACCCCACACCATGATGGATCTCGTTTCTTTCTCACGATTGTTGATGATCATATACCAGCTAGTTGGGTTTTTCTAATGCAATCCAAGGCCCAAGTCATTTCCCATTTCAGGAATTTTTCATTCTTATTAAAGATCAATTTCATAAATCCGTACAATAGATTTGCACTGATAATGGTCAAGAATTTTTCAATCGTGAGTGTTCTTCATTGTTCACATCAAATGGAATTCTTCATGAAAGTAGCTACACTTACACTCCTCAACAAAACAGTTTTGTTGAAAGAAAACACCGTCATCTCCTAGAAGTTGTTCGTGCCCTTAAATATCAAGAGTCTATCCCTAAGATGTTTTAGGGAGACTGTGTGATCATAGCAACATATTTAATCAATCGAATGCCGTCTCGAATTCTCAATGGAAGAACTCCATTTGAGTTACTTTTTGGAAAATGTCCAGACATTCGCCATCTTCGTGTCTTTGGTTGTTTATGCTATATGTTTACCATGGGACCTCAAGACAAATTGGGTTCTTGTGCTCTTAAATGCGTACTTATGGGTTACCCTACTCTTCAGAAGGGATAGTTCGTATATGATCTATCCATCGGGCAATTTTTTATTAGTAGAGATGTTATCTTTCATGAAGAAGTAGCTAAGGATAATGCTCAGTTGCACAGCACTTACTCCAGATTCTTGAGAGTGGTGGCCAATGTTTACTTTTAACGAGACATCGGGTCTGGCAACACCACCACCACCCCTTGACAATTGAAGAAACTTTATATTATTGATGAATGGAGAGTTGTGTCTTGCCGCAAAAGAGCAACTCTATTGGACTCAACTGCACAACCTAAGATGCTTCACTAGTGTGTAGAATTCGTGTGAAATTCGTGCCTCAGATAATGACCCGGCGTTTTTTTCATCAATTTAAGTCCTCCTCACGCTCAAACCTACTATCTCCTTCGGTTTATTCATTTTATGGAGCTGAAAAAAGAAAGTTTCTCTACAAATATAACACAATGTTGGATGCTTTTTTAATGCAGCTCGGGTTGTGGTCTAAAAGAAGCGAGATGTTTGGTTGAGCTATCTAATCGAGTTTCTAAAAGAAGTAGCTAAGGATAATGCTGAGTTGCACAGCACTTACTCTAGATTCTTGAGAGTGATGGCCGATGTTAACTTTTAATGAGGCTTGGGGTCTGGCAACACCACCACCCCTTGACAATTGAAGAAACTTTATATTATTGATGAATGGAGAGTTGTGCCCTACCGCAAAAGAGCGACTTTGTTGGACTCAATAGCACAACCTCAGGTGCTTCACTAGTGTGTAGAATCCGTGCGAAATCCGTGCCTCAGGTAATGACCCGACGTCAATTTAAGCCCTCCTCACACTCAAACTTACTATCTCCTTCGGTTTATTCATTTTATGGAGCTGAAAAAAGAAAGTTTCTCTACGAATATAACACAATGTTGGATGCTTTTTTAATGCAGTTCGGGTCGTGGTCTAAAAGAAGCGAGATGTCTGATTGAGCTGTCTAATCGAGTTTCTAAAAGAAGTAGCTAAGGATAATGCTGAGTTGCACAGCACTTACTCCAGATTCTTGAGAGTGATGGCCAATGTTAACTTTTAACGAGACTCGGGGTTTGGCAACACCACCACCACCACCACCCCTTGACAATTGAAGAAACTTTGTATTATTGATGAATGGAGAGTTGTGTCCTATGCAAAAGAGTGACTCTGTTGGACTCAAGAGCACAACCTCAGGTGCTTCACTAGTGTGCAGAATCTGTGTGAAATTAATGCGAAATCTGTGCCGAATCTATGCAAAATCTGTGCAAGATCTATTAAATTATGCCTCGAATTTTGAATTTTCACGAACTCAATCTATAGAAAGATTTTGATTTGATCAAAATATTTCCTATCCTATTCAAAATTGATTTTCTTGTTATTTCAAGTTTGACTAGGATTACTTTTACACAAAAGGATAAAAACAAAGATTTCCTCTTTTATCTATAGAAGAAACTTAGTAGTGCTAGGTTTACACACACGCATATATAAGGTTTTGTCAGCATATAGAGAAAAAAGCACTGCACAAAAATAGAAGCCAAGTCAAGAAGCTGTAGTTTCCATACGAAGTATACAAGAAAAAACGGAGTTCTTGTTTTTCGTATGTACGTGAGCGAATTGCAAGGGCTTGAATATTCAGTGATTTTGTACTGTGAGTTTACATTATTTATTTGTAAATACTTTAATCTAGGTGTGGGAAACACTCGAGCGTGTGAGTGATTGTAACTCTAATTCTCTGATTATAGTGGATTATTTGCTGCTGGCTCTTCCTGTAACATCCTGAAAATCGACCCCATTTTAGGATTTTATAAAAGGGCAATATTAGTCGAAGGCCTGGTCAGTACAAATTTTCCGAACTGTGTGTTCGTGGGATAATGGATTACAGAGAGGCGTCGATAGGAAATGATTCGCGTACGACTCGCAATTTCGATCAGGAACGAACCCTTCGACCATGAGGACTTGGGCGGGAATGATATCCTCTACGTACTAGACTATTAAGGAAACAGAAATAAATCGATTCGGCAGAAGTACGAAGTCGAACTACGGGTGATTTCCGCACGACTTCGATACGAACTACGAACGACGTTAAACCGAATCCTTTTCATCTAGTACTCGGGATTATCAATTGAGCCCCCGGGATCACACGACAATCGAGGGACGTCTCTGACTCGAGAATTGGCGTAAACGTGGTTCAAAGAATGGTTGACCATGGGTCAAATGTGAGAAAAGTCCAAAAAGGGCGCCCGATAATCCAAATTATACTACGGTCGCAATCGACTCAATTTGGCTCCGATTTTTAATCCGATTTTGGGAACCGACTTCTCAATGATGTCAGGACTATATATTTGGATGTCGCCTCATTTATTTTGGAATTTTCCATTGGACACGGAAGTGTCGGAAAAAGGAAAAATTGGACCGGGTTTCGGGCCCGCATGTGGGCCGGGCCAAGACCGGCGGCCCAATGGGCCTTGCACCCATCTAGCCCAGCCCAAAGGGGGCCCAAGCTGGCCCATTCTCCTCTCCCTTTCCAGCCCATGGGCTTATCTCTTTTGGCCTTTTGCTTTTGTGCCCAAGTGGGCTTTGTTTATGCTTGTTTTGCTTTGTTTTTGATTGGCTCTTCAAGCAAGTGGCTTGCCCACTTGCCTTGGCCTTATCCAAGCCTTCAGCAGCCTCTTCTCTCTCCTCTTTCTCCCCCAAAATTCGTGCACCAGCCCAGCCTTCCTCTCTCCCTTTTTCTCTTCATTTTCTCTTCCATTTCTGGTGTTCCTTGCTGTCTTCACTGTTTTCCAGCCGGAAAACACCCTTGCCGCCGTCACCGGAGCCGCCACCACCACCCAAAGTGTAGTCCTGGAAGTTAGGAAGCCAGCCGCGCATCCCCGGTCACTGCTGGTCGCCGTTAGCCGCCCGTTTCGGCCTTTTCCGCTCAGCTGCACCGGTTCCGCGTGAACAGTAACCAGCACTGTTTTTGGCCCGTTTCGGCCATCGTTTGTCATCCGTTGCCATCCCCGAGCTTACCCCTCGTAGCCCTCGTTCCCCTCTACGCGCCGGTGTCGCCGGATTTCCGATCCAAGTAAGTTAACTTCCTAATCCTTGTTTAGGGGTTAATTAGTTTAATTTTTGTGCTTGGTTAATTATGGGTTAGTTTGTTAATGGTGGCTGAGTTAATTAAGGTGACTAGGGTTAGATTAATTGACCAGAGTTAGTTTTAAAAGTAACTAGGGTTAATAAATTAAAGTAACCATGGTTAGTTTTAAAAGTAACCAAGGTTAGATTTTAACTATGGTTAGGTTAGATTAACTAGGGTTGAGTTAATTTGTTAACCATGGTAAAGTTTATTTATTTTTATTTATTTATTTAATTTCGGACGAATTTACTGTTCACGGATTACTGTTCACAAATTACTGTTCACGGATTACTGTTCATGCAGAAGCTAATTTTTGGTTTATTTTAATGTGTTCTTGGTTGTTATGAATTATTGAAGTGCCGATTGTTAATTATACTTGTGAAATATGATGAAACGCATGATCGAAGACCGAGTGGAAGTGAAAGTGTTTGACTTATTGAGTTATTCCCAAGAATTAGGGAATGTACGTGATTATTGATTGGTTGAATTTGGAATTTTGGAATTGTCGAGTGATACCGCATGATATATTGCGTGGGTTATCTGAAATGGCATGTCGCATGATCATGAGCGATATTGCATTCACGACAGAGCAAAGATATAAATGGATTACTTGATGATGTGTTGCATGATCGCATTAAATGAGAGGGAACCCGGCGTTGCCGGAAGACCGCCAATCCCTATGGGGTTGTGCCGTGGCCAGTGGGTCGCCTGACTTCGGTCGGATGCCTGACAGAGAGGGGTTTTATGTGGGACCGCGGTATGGGGGCGGGTCCTGGGCCTTTGTCAGTTGCGGGGCTGCGGTAGTGGGCGGGTCCTATGCTCCTTCGAGAATGCCGTCTTGGGAGTGAGCCCTTGACGTCGCCGTGCCTCAAGGTAAAGAGGACGAAGCTGGTTTAGTCAGGAACCGCCAACTAAAAGATTGTGCCGTTTGCCCAAGAGGGGGCGTTAATAATCGGAGCATGCGTGAGTGTGAGACATGTGAAAGTTGTGTGAGATGCTCTGATTATTCGCATGCTCTTAATGTCGTGATGAGTTAAATGACAGTTTCTGCAGGTCACGTGTGCCAAGGCCAAGTAGGATCGCCTGTGGTTGTGTCTGCTTATTGAACTGTCCTATGCTTTTGTTTCTCTTTGCATTGTGCTGACTGCTGGATTAGGTTGTATGTTAAACTCCCGAGGCGAGCGAAGTTCCTAACCGGAGCTTAGGACTTTAACTTGCTGAGTTTATCTCAACCCATCGTGGTTAACATTTTCAGGCCCTAGATGATGCAGTACCCGAGGATCGAAGAGAGCGATCCCTCTGAGGCCAGCGAGTAGACACTTGTACAGTGTTAGGTTAGCCAAGCCGGTCTCTTTTTGAGTAGGCCTTAGCTTGTCACCTATAGTAAGGTGTGTATGTATTTGCTGGTGTGCCGGCTAACATTCAGATATATAAAAATGGTGTTGCCTTTCCTCTGCTGCTATTGTTGCTATCCCTGTTGTTTGGTTTGGGAGTTGTTCATTTCCGCATGTGCTTAATTACAAGATAAAATGAATTGGTCGACGACAGTATCTGGGACGTCGTATTTTAAGACCTCAAGTGAAATGGGGTTGCCGCGAGCTCGAGAGTCGGGGCGTGACAGGCCGACTCTCGCCAGTCACCTAGCCTTTGGTGAGGCCAAAGGCTAGGTGACTGGTAGAGGAAGAAAATGGAGAAAAATAGAAAGAAAATGAGGAGAAAAGAAAAAAGAAATTAAAAGCATAAATAATAATTCAAAATTCAAAAAATATTAAAACATTAATAAATTTTTGTCAACATCAGAGAATTTCGGTCAAAATTGACTGAATGGACTCAATTGACATAAAGTAAGAATGTTTAAGATTTAATTGGCAAAATTGAAAGGTTTATAACTGATTTAGCAAAAGTGCAATAGGTTTAAGATTTTTTGGATAATTTCTCCACAAATTTCTTCTTATTTTGATATTCACTCAAATCACAAGCTTCACATACTCCAACCCATAATTACAAACTCATCAAATCCATACACGCAGTCTGGACATGTCCAAGATTCGTTCCTACACAGGGGACCAACGATTACGACGTGTAATATCGATGGTCACTAGTGTCCGGCGGCTACATAGCATATCCTGGACATCCTCCTAGGATCCCTCGGCCCGATCCTCGGTCAACTACTGAGTCTGGAGCCTTACTCACGACTTAAACTCGTGTCTAGTCACGTGCAAGCTCATGGGTACAAAGCGTCCGCACAATTTCCTTCGTATTGAGCCAACGCCTGTGAGCCAGCCCCTCAGCATCAAGATCATCCTAGAGCAGCAACCCATGCTTTGCCCAAGCCACGCGACTCCTGCTGATCTTCCCAAAATGAAGAAAATTATCTAAAAAATCTTAAATTTATCATATTTTTATCAATTCAGTCTCAAACCTTACAATTTTACCAATTTAATCCTAAAATTTTTCAATTCTCACCAATTGAATCCATTCGACCAATTTTTGATAGGTAATTGTTGACGTGGACATTGGCAATGCTATGTAGGACGGTCGGTGCTGACATAAATAGTTTTTAATATTTTTTTTTGAATTTTTTTCTGATTTTTTTCTTTTCTTTTTGGCTTTCTTTTTCCTTTTGTTGGTGGTTGGGCCGGTTGCCTTGCTTGCCACAGCTGAGGCGCGGTTGGGTAAGGGTGAACTCGTTAGGGCTTGCCCTCGCTTAGGCCAAGGCAATATCACTAGGCATCGGCCATGCGAAGGTGATGCTAGGCGAGGGTTTCCCTTGCTAGTTTTGATGAGGTCACCTTGGCCTGGACGAGGACCGGCCTTGCCAAATTTGACCTGGACAAGGGCGATATAATGCCCCCATCATGTTACTTCTAATACAATTATTATATTCTTTCACTTTTTATGCATATGCAGTAGTGTCTAATGCATTCCATCTCTTATCCATTTACTTTAGGTAACAACACCGAGTATACTGGGGGATTTTTAAAAGTACCACCCATTGTACTATTCCGACCTTGGCCTGCTTGTACACGCACGCACGGTCACCTATCCCTTGGCACTAACACCCAAAATTGCTGTTTGGATCCCAAAATGCTAATTCTATCATCCTATCCCAACCTCAATCTACCGTGCTACCACCATCATCAGCTTCCTCATCTCCCGGATGGGGAAGAGGTCCATCCAGACGCCCTCCAACACGAGCGCATCCAGCTAGAAAAACCCAGGAGCATTGAACCTCTTGGGGACCCAATGTCTACGGTCAGTATCGCGATACATTTCACAAAAGTTATGTCTGGAACGTCCGGATCCACAAATTCGGACAGGTGCCACGTGAGGTCGTGTGGGGGCACATCAGCTAATGGAAGTAGAGGCAGGGACGATGGGCATACATACTACTGATCTGAAAAAGGGATAATCAACAACCAGTGAATTTTAGTTACTCCGCTGCCACGATTTTCTGGGGAACCCCGTTACCCCGCTTGGGCATCTCGCACCCATTTGGCCTCGCGAGGGCCTCTGGGGAACCGTGTCACACCCCTAGGCATCTAAAGGACCCCAGTTACCCCTCCAGGCATCCCTACTCAATTAAGGGTATCGTCATCTCAAGAAGTGATGGCATTATCCAAATCACATACTCATTCATGGTCCATCAATTCAATAATTCAATTTAAACTTGTTGTTCACTTTGTCACTACTAGGAAGACCCAAGTTCGAAATCAACCGACCTTCATTCACATATAACTCATGGGACTGGTATAAAAAGGCAATACTAGATAAGTCACAAAAGGAATTTCATCCAAAACCGACACAATTTAGTGTTCCACACGCTTCTAGAAATTGCAAACATTGTCCAAGTAGATGAGCTCCAAAAATTACAAAATTTTAATCTAATATTGTCAAGATAGAGGAACATTTTCCATGAAGAACTTGAAATCAAATTTGGCTTGTATGTTTCTAAATAATTTTTGTGTTTCCGGACCAAGAATGGTAGCAAAATCCAAAACGTATCAGGACAAAAAGGGAAATGTTTTATGGGCTCAATGAGCTCGGAAAATTCTGAAATTTTTATTATCTTGTATTCTGGGTTATACCCTATGACTTAGGGAAGACCACTTGTTTTTAAATTCTTCGTCGAAAATTCTGTAGAAAATAGAAATCAGGTAAAGGTCAGTTCCACTTCTGAAAAACAGATTTATGAACCTGGTTGTTTTTCAAAGATATTTTTGTCATTAGAGATCCAAAAAATTCTTGAAGGCCAATGAAAGTTTTTTTTTCTAGCAAATGGGGTGATAGCAGAGCTTCTCCTACTATCAGCTACCTAACTGTCGGGAAATCGGTGTCATGGTGGTGCTACGAGTTGGCAATCTATCGTATAAAAGAATGGATCCGCGGACCTATTGATTGAACATAAATGCGAACCAATCAGGGGGTCTTACAGATCCAACTAAGATAATGGAATCTTCTTTTGCGAAGTATGTTATAGAACAAAATAATACGCATGACTTTTGCCAAGAAGGCCTTATGAAATTCGTACTACACAAACCGGTACAAAATTTGCAAAATCTGAGGGTCGCTCCGAGGCCGAACCAGATCTAGGGGACACTCACTGCTTCTGCTCAAACCGCATTATTCCAGCCCCAAGCATCCGCAAAAGCCCACAGACAGTACTTCAACAGCACATTCAAGGATCAAATAACTCACGACTCGAAAATTATAACTATATTGATCTTCCGAAATTGCCGACCAGACATAAACACGTACGAACTTATGGAATTCACAGAAATCTGAGGAACTATTCCCGCCGAACAACAATCAATCTATATAGGATATAGAATGGAGGATATCTACTTGCCTGACGTCCTTAAAAATGCCTCGCATTGGTCTGGCGGAGTCACGAAATTCCCGCGTTGCTGTCGCGTGAAACAGAAAAATTAAGAGGGGCGGGGTCCCGGTGTTGTTGAAGTGAGGAAGGAGAGGGCGGAGAGAGATCGGACGGGTGCAGGGGAACGAAGGGGAAGGGCTGTTGGCTTCTTACAATCTTGTTTTTCCCCTCCTGTGACCGCCCGTGTTGTTGACTCGAGCAACACAGGAACGTAGCAGCGGTGCCGAGCGACGGACGGCTGTCTTCTTCACATTTTCCTCACCGCTTGCCTTAACTTGTGTTGGCAGCAACACGGTGCGCCCATTTGGCTGAGAGTAGCGCGGTCTTTGGGGTTGACTCAGCAGCAAATGAGAACGCCAACTGAAGGGGATGTGGGGCGGCCGAGTGATCCTAGATGGCGCGGTGTGACATGGCACGGGGCTGGGGTGGCGCCGTGCGCACGCAAGGGAAGGGAGAGAGAGAACCGCGGTGAAGGGAAAATGGTGTCGAGTCGCAAACGTCGGCGCTTCCCGTGTTCGAACTTGGTATGTGACTAGACATCGTATCCGTTCGATGTGCTCATAACTTAGCTCGGGAACTCAACTCGATCGACTAAAATATTTGCCCACCTTGGTTGTCAAGCTTGTCCACGTACACAATGCACCCTCAATATTCGCGATCGAATGGCTAAGTACTCAAAGGCACATGGGTTTAGTTAATAATAACCCATATGTCATAGCTGACCTTTACTAAGTTTCACCTGAGTGAGGGCAAGCCCTAGTGAGAACTTCCCTTGCTAGATTTGGCAAGACCAGGTGATCTTGCTTGGTTTGGGCAAGGGCTTCCCTTGTTGGGGCTCGCCTTCGCCCAATTGGGCCTTGCTTGTGGTGGGTAAGGTTAGCCCGTTTGGCCATGGTTGGTGGCAGGCCACTAGTAAAAGGAAGAAGAATGAAAAAAGAAAAGAAAAGAAAAGAAAAGAAAATTAAAAAATTATTAAAAATTGTCAATATTAGCTTTGGTTGTTCTACATGACATCGCAAGTGTCCACGGTAGTGATTTCCAGTTAAAATTGGCCAGATGGACTCAATTAGCAAGAAGTGAAAAAATTTAGAACTAAATTGACAAAATTGAAAAGTTTAATACTGAATTGACAAAAATGTAATAAGTTTAGGACTTTTTGAATAATTTTCCCTCTCAAAATGCCATAACTCTTCCTTGATCACCTATGAGGATGATCGATTCTTAGTCTAATTTGGTTTTAAGATGGAATTGAGAACTGAACTGGGAGGATTGGTTCCCAATTTTGGGAATTGAGAACTGGACTATTTGGTCCAAAGTAATTGTCACTTTTTTTTTCCTCACTAAAAGGTAGCCGTGCACAATAAGAGAGTATGACAAATCTTAAAATATTGACGGAAGTGACAATGAATGAATGCTTATTGTGAAGTAACTTGTGATATCATTAGATGAGATAATATTTAGTTTATATTGTACTAATTTTTTTGAAAAAATAATAAAAAAGGGTATATTTAATCAATTTGGTCTGATTCCCTCTTGGAATTAGGAACTGGACTGTCTAGACACTAGTTCCATTTTTAAGAATTGGGAATTGGACCAGCACCTTCAAAAATCAGACCGAATCGGCCTATTCATAAAAAGTGACTCTTCCTTCTTTCAAATCCTTTGATTTTCCTAGCTTCGGGAAGTGGCCCCTCCATTTCGAAGCTCATATTTGTCACTTTGAGAAGAGTGTTTGTTCTCTCTCTCTCGGGCCTCAATTGTTCTCCTTTTGCGTTTTCTATAGGTAAGAAAGTTTTGTTCATCATAACCATCTCGGAACACTATTCATCTTCTCCCAAATTTCTGTTCCCGCGTCCCTGCTCATTTGGAGCTTCGAGAGTCCAGCCCGGCCGGCTCAGTGCTTCTTTTGCGGCCATTTTCGGAGGGATTGCTCCTCCCTAGCTAGACTACATCCTCACCGAACCATTTGCTCCAAGTATGTCCCAATCAACCTATTGGATAGATCTGGGTTGGGGTTCGTTTCCTGTAAATGTTCGTGTGCTGCTTGCTGTTCTGCTGTTGAGTGACTGCGTCTTGATGGAGAACCGTTCATTACCAAATCAAACTACCACTGAGGCGAAGAGTAGTCGTTGTAGGAGTCGTAGTAGGCCTCCGTCATATAGGCCTTCGTTGTGTGGCCATCCGAGATTGATTAGGGATGGGGCTCTCGTGGAAGCTCCTGGTGCTGCACTTGTGCGAGATTCTCGGCCTCCTTAGGCCAAACAACTGTCTAGAAACCATGGGGTTTCTACAGATAATCGAAGGAACGGCTCGATTCCTCCCCCCGGTAGTGCTCAGTCAGGTCAGTCCCGCCTATCTGCTCAACATCAGAATGGGAGGGAGGCTATGTGTAACATCCCAAATTTTGGTAAGCTCGGGAAGTATCGGAAAAATGATTCAACGGGCCGAAAAATTGGAACCAAGAGGAATTGGACCGATTGGAGGCCCAATGGGCCTTGCGCCTTTGAGGAGTCGGCCACGTGGGCCCAAGCTAACCAAGTGGGCCCAAGGAAGCCCAACTTCAAGCCTTTGAGCTCGTTAGATTTTTCAAGCCCGTTTCCCTTCGATTTGAGCCCGAGCCGATTTTCTTCTAGCCCGTATTAATTCTTGGCCCGTGTACGCGTATAGTAAGGTATACTATACTTTGAGGAATTACCAAATTGCCCTTTCTAGAAGATGTATTTATTGTTGGAGGACAAAGAGAAGAAAAGTCAAGGAATGGGATATTTTGGGACAAGTTGATGAAGAGAAGTTTGACTTGGTCTCTTGCTTGGCTTCTTGCTTGCTCTCTCTCTCTCTCTCCTCAAGTTTCAGCAGCCCCTTCCCCACGTTGCTTTTTCTTCCTCCCCACTCTCCCAAGTTTCCTTCTTTCTCTCTTTCTCTTTTGTTCTTTTCTGGTTTTCCTCCAAAAACAGCAGCTGTGCTGCTGTGTTTCCCCCGAACCAGCCACCATTAGCTGCTGTCCTTGCTGCCTTGCCGTCGTCGAGGAGCCGCCCAACCATCACCGGACCGCCACCCCCTTTCCTCTCTCTTTTCTCTTCCTTTTTCTTCCTTTTCTTGCTGTGTTTTCTGTTTTTCCGCCGGAATCCAGCCTTGCCGGCGTTGCCGGAGCCGCCACCACCACCCAAAGTGTAGCCATGGAAGTCAGGGAGCCAGCTGCACACCGCCGGCCACCCCTAGTCGCCGTTAGCCGCTCGTTTCGGCCGTTTCCACCCAATAGCTCTCTTCCACGTGAACAGTAATCCGGGGGCTGTTTTGGCCCGTTTCGGCCACCGTTTGTCGTCCGTTGTCGTCCTCGAGCTTACCCCTCGTAGCCCTCGTCCCCCTCTACGCGCCGGTGTCGCCAGATTTCCGATCCAAGTAAGTTAATTTCCTAATCCTTATTTAGGGGTTAATCTTGCTTAGGGGTTAATTAGTGTATTTGTGTATTTGTGATTAATTAAGGTTGATTGGTTGATTATGTTGGTTAATTAAGACTGATGAGGATTAGTTAATTGACCATGGTTAGTGTTAAAGTAACCTAGGTTAATTAATTAAAGTAACTATGGTTAGTTATTAATCATGGTTGAGTTAATTAACCCTAATTAGGTTAAATTTAGTAATCATGGTTAAGTTTAATATTATTTTATTAATTTCGGATTAGTTACTGTTCATAGTTAATGTTCATAATTACTGTTCACAATCACTGTTCACGATTACTGTTCATACAGAAACAAATTTTGGTTTCAAATTGATGTGTTCTTGGTTGTTATGCTTTCCTGAAGTGCCGATTGTTAATTATATGCGTGAATAATGATGAAACGCATGATTGAAGACCGAGTGGAAGTGAAAGTATTTGACACATTCTTCTTTCCTAGAATGTGCTTGACTCCAAAAGAGTATTTAGAAAACCATTCAGCCCATCTTAGCAGTTGTGGATGGGGAACCTGCTTTTGTTTGAACTTAAGCATCTGAGGAAAAGAGGACATGTCCATTTCAACAAGAAAATGATGTCCAATGAGATGAAATTCAAACTTCTTGATGCCATACTTTACTGCAAGTATTTCTTTAAAAGTGGAATGGTAATGGATTTCCGCCTGGGAAAAGCGACCACTTTTGTAGGCACAAATATGCCTAGTTCCATCAATTTCTTCAAGAAGAATGGCGGCCCAATATTTGTCGCTGGCATCAGTCTGGAGAATTCTTTTGCCAGTGGATGGAATTTTTAAAGGAGGAAGGTTTTGCAGGAGCTGTTTAAGTTGAGCAATAGCTTGAGTCTGTTTGGATCCCCATGGGGGAGGATCTTTTTTTAGCATTCGCTGGAGAGGTCTCAAATACTTAGAGATGTGTGGAACAAAATCTCTCAGATAGTTTACAATGCCAAGAAATTGCTGGACTTGTTTAGGATTGAGATCTTTTTCAGGAAATTTTTGGAGCTCATCAGCAATATGGGGTTCAGGGCAGTAGGTTCCATCTTTAAGGCGCATGCCAAGGAATGCTATTTCCGTTTGGGCAATAATCATTTTCTTTTGGGAAAGCATAATGCCATGGTTTTTGACAATATCAACAAAATGTGTCAAAAGTTGACAATGAGACTGTGCATCATGGCTGAATAGAAGGATGTCATCAATGTAAATCTGGGAGTTTGGAAGGATTGGTTCAAAGATTTTGCACATAGCCTTCTGAAATAGTGAAGGAGCAGTTTTGAGACCAAAAGGGACAACTGTCCATTGAAAATGTTGGTTTGGGATACAGAACCCAGTTTTGGGTTTGTCTGCTGGGTCAATACCCAGTTGCCAAAATCCTGCTTTAAGATCGAATTTTGAATAGATCTTTGCCTGAGCAAGGCTTAGGAAAAGGGAATTTCGATGAGGCAATGGGAATTTATCATCTTGAAGGAACTCATTCAGAGGTTGGTAATTGATTACTAACCTCATTTTGCCACGGTTCTGCTCGGCTCGGTTGTTGACATAGAATGCTTGACATGCCCATTGGGAATTAGAAGGTTCAATGAGACCTTGTGCGAGGAGGTCTGCACATTCCTGCTGTGCAAGTGTAAGATGTTCAGGGCTCATTCCTGAGTGACTAGCCTTTGTGGGATTGATGTCTTCATTCCGTTTAAAGGGAAGTTTGACATAAAAAGAAGGATTTTTCCACAAAGGTTGGGTGCAAGTCTGGGAAAATTCGGAGTGTGTTTCAGCACAAGAAGAAAGTAGACTTTGGATTATTGGATCCAGAATGGCCGGTTGAAGGGCATAAAGTCGTTTGATGTCTACAAATTCCTTAAATTGGTTCTTGAAGCGAAGGCCATGAGACAGAATTCTGAGTTTGGGAAGTTGGGTCAGGATATCCCAACCAATGATGATATCTTTGTCTGGAGACTGGGAACCAAGAATTTTGGTGGTTATGGAACACCGAGGAAAGAACTGAATGGTAATGGGTTTACTACGATACTTGGTAGCAAAAGTGTCACCAGAGGCAGAATTGAAATACCTGGTGAAAGGTTTCCAAAATTCGTCTGGTAGGATTTTTGTGTCCAGAATGGAAGAGCTTGCTCCAGTATCAATGAGTGCTACCAAAGGGATTGGTTTATGGTATTTGGACAGAAGGATGTGGATTGGAATATACGGGTGATGAACAGGTTCATTGAGTTCAATTTCTACAGGTGAATCAGGGAAGAATGTGAAGACATCGTTCTCAGAATCTGAATCTGAGCTATATGTCTGAATGGCACAAAGGGTATTTTCGGATGGTTGGTCGTCTAAAGAGAAGACGGACTCAATATCCGAATCATCAAGCTGGATGCCGGTGCTGTTGGCAATTTTGTCGATCAAATGGTTTCCTCGGTTGCTTGCCTTTGGACAATTTTTTGCAAAATGTCCTTTTTTATTGCAGACATAACACCTGTCTTTGTTGCGTTTCTTGGAGAAACGACGATGGCTTTTCCTCAAAAATTTCCACTTACTCTTGCCTTTTCCTTTGCGTGTCTTTTTGAAGGAAAGTCGTTTGAAATGCCTTTTCTTTTTGCATCCTGTGCAGGAAGGATCAGAACAATCCTTGGGACATTTAATCTTCAGACCGGGTTTGAAACATGCCTTATCAAGGTTTCTGTTTTCTTTAAGAAAGCTTCGAAAAGCTTCTCTTCGAAGGCAAAGTTCTTCTATGGCAATGTGAACGGCTTGCTGGATTTCACCAAGAGTAGCTTCTGTTACGCTTTTCTGCCTTTGTTGAAGAGTTTTCTCAGCAGCTTGGCTAAGTTCTTTTGGAATGGATGCCAAGAAGATAGGCTTAAGGTTCCAATCTGCGCCAAGTAAATAAAACAGTTTGATCATAGCCTGAAAGTGGCGATCAAGATCTTTGCGTCTCAATGAGCAACATTTCCGGTCGAAGAACTCCTTTCTTTTGAGTTCTTTAGAGTCTTCAGGTTTGCCAATGAAATACATATGGATAATCTGGATGGCATTGTCCAAGGGTTGTGTTAGGAAGTACATCTGGTCTTATTCTGCAGCAGTGTGCCACCAATCTTTAAGTGCTCCCATGAAACGACTAGTGAATTCCAAAAGAATATCATAAGTACTAGGTTCAGAAATATGCCTGGCAGTGAGCCAAGCATGAAATTCTTGAAGCCTATCAGGCCATTTGAAATATGGAATGTCATCTAGTGTGAAGTAGATTTTGGATGATGAGGCTGTAAAGGACTGGGTGGCGTCCGGTTGTTCCGGATGATGGATTTCGGGTTCAGAGAATATTTCTTCATCCTTGACACTATCTGCCATGAAGAATGATCCGTCTGATAAGGGTGACTCGATCAAAATATCAGAATCAGACCCAGATGATGATGATGTGTCAATCTGGTTCGTGTGGTTCGTGGCTGAGGGTTTGATAACAGCGATTGAAGGGATCTGCTGGCGAAGGAAATTCTCGAGTAGCTGATTTATCCCCAGGAGGGTGAGTTCCGGGAGGATGTTCAGGTGTGCCCGGAGAAGGTGGGGAATACTTGGTGGGAGAAGAGGATTTCTTTTGCTTTAGTTTAAGCTTTCGGAGATTTTCTTGAAGAGTCAGAAAATTATTCCGAGGAGGAGGAGCAGCTGAGTTTAAAACAGCAGCAAAAGAAGAGGAGGAGCCAAATGATAATTCTGGCTTTTGTGGCAGAGCAGGAGAGGGAAAAAGGGGTGGATCAAGTGGAGTAAATGACTGCTGTCCTTTGAGAATCTGGATCTGCCTTCGGAGTTTTTCTATCTCTGGTCTCTGATCTTCCAAATAATGGCTTGGGGGTGTTTGCTTAGTCTCTAGCAAATGAAGTCGCTTTTGGAAGTCTTTTAACATGCGGTAGGATAAGTCAGAGGTCTTATCTACCCGTTCGAGACGTGTGGAAACTGTGCTTAAAAGTTCATTCTGGGCTAAAGCATTTTCAGTTTGCCAATTGAGAACGGTTTCAGCAACAGAAGGCTGCTTTCGTTGTCCTTGTGCATCAAGACCAGTGGGGTTTGGTACCTTGGGTGAGTGCTGGTACCTTTGGTGTGGATCAGAGAACTTTTCCAAAGGAGGAAATTTCCGGGTGCAAGTACTGGTTCCATATGGTTCTGTGTTTTCAAGTGGAGGAAAATCATCAGGATGGAACATGCATATGCTGGGTAGGACAGGAGGTGAAACGGGTTTAGGTGCACAGGTGCTTGGTCGGGGTAATTTCAAGGGACATGAAGGATTCTTTTTTACCCATTTCTGGATTGGCTTATAGAAAGGTGAAGTAATCATGGGCTTAGCTGGTGGTGGTTGAAAGGAGGGAACTAGCTTGCAAGGTGGTGGAGGTGCAAGTGGTGGAGTGGATCTAGATGGTTCATAAGAAACAATGAACTGGTATCTGCCTTCATTTTCTCCAAGAGGTCCAATAGTTGGATCTCCATTAAGATACCTTTGATAAAGGGTATCTTTCTTTGATTTCTTCCTTTTGGTTGAAGGTTTATCATCTTCATCATCTTGTTTCGTACATGATGGACAAATACAGTCTGGATCCCAAAAGCAATGTCCAGTAGGATCTCTGAAATGATGAATGGGTTGTCCTTGTGGACCAAAAGAGTGGACAAAGCGTTTGTCATCTGATTCGCTTGAGACAGGATCAGTGGGGCAAGGTGTAAAGTGGAGGATAGTGGAAAAAATAGAGGAAGGTTCCTCTTTGGCTTTGCCGAACGTGATGGTAACAGTACCATCTTTTTTGGGGGTGAACTGTGGTTCACTGGACTGGATTGGTTTGCAATTTTGGTGGAGTTTTTCGTAGTTGGTGACCCAACTATCTGGGAGGAGCTTGACAAGCTCGTTTCTTGGGATTTGGCGAGGGACATGGATGCAAGAGGTTTGGTCGTGGTCGACTGAAATGACAAGAGCATCTTCAGAGTTTGGGATGTTAAGATCAATGGCATGGTTTTGAACTCGATAGATCATCTGATAATGTAAGGTAGCAGCGATGGATCCAGGAGTTTGTGGAGCTCCGGTGATTTGTAACTGAACCTTCAAAGCAGTTAGCAGGTTGGGATCTGCAAGAGCAATGTTAAAGTTCGGAAACAGGGTAACAAAAACAGTGCCTGCATTCATTGTTGTTTGGATAGTACCAACACAAGCTTGTTGGTATTTCAAAAACCTGGTGTCTAACAGGGCTATTCTTGCTGTAACTGGTAAACCTTTTCGTCCATGAAAAGTCAGGGCAAGTCGGATAACTCCAAAATGGAGGTGAGTATAGCCTTGTTGAATCCATTGGGATGGAAATTCTGGTGGGATCTGGAGAGTGACAAACTGTTCTTGCTCAGTTGCCTGGATAGGGTGTTGATCAAAATGGGAAGATTGAACATACTCTTTGACAGTACGTGGGGTGTGTTTGATCAGGTGTTTAATAGATCGCAGTGGGGAAAAAGAAGGGGGTTTTGCGAAAGCTGTATATGGGTTCATCATAGGGAGCTGGGTTTCTGAGATCTTGCTATCTTCTGTGAGGTATGCTACCTCATAAAGATAGTCTATCTTGGAACATGAAGACTTTCGAAGTTCAGGTGGAGGTTGAAGAGAAAGGTTAGAGGTAAGAGAGATGGGGAAAGAAGTGGAAGATGATTCTGAAGTTTCCATAGGATGGGAGGTTCTCTTCTAGTAACAAAACGTGGTAATAACCAAACTAAAGGGATTCAAACAAATCCATGGCTCTGATTCAAACAAAATTCCAGGTGGTTGGCCCAGCCTCAAATACACTCCCGATGTTCCTGAGGCAATCCACCACAACATTCTGAAAGAAAGACTCCCAGAACTCATGTGGGAATATCACCTCCGAATTTTCCGCGAATATGGAGGTTTGATGCTCAAACCAGATGGACTTCATCCGCAATATCCATTCATTCACCCTCTCAAATGGTCTCCTGATGAAGAATTCCCAGAAGAACTGAAATGGTTACTGTGGTACATGTTCAACCTGTACACTATAGCCATTGAATTTCCCACTGATCAAATTTTGCAGGTTATTCATAAGGATGCCCAAGCACAACCTCATAATCAGAAACATCTCTTGGAGATTTTTGCGTGGTACAAACCACTCCAATATTGGAGAGAACTATTCAAGGTCCAAAATTGCCAAGGAAGGCCTGAACCAGAGAGACACACAGTAGTCCTATTCCACCGACCATGGACATTTTCCTATCCATGTGGATGGATTTCTGACAAACCTTCTGTTGCAGGAATGTCAAGCTACAGGCCTTAAGTTTTCCAAGAATTTGCTCGCATTCACCAGACGCTTCCATACTCAGTCACGACAAGCCAACCAGCATCTCGTGAACTCCAAAGAATCCTATGTTAAGAAAATCGTATCATCCCACCAGAAGCATGGCCACCTGCACAGGTTCCTGTTTCTTGGGACCATCTTGAAGCTTGGGATTCCACCAGAAACCAAATCCAAGAAGCTCTCAGAATCTTCCGGCAGGACAATCCAGACTCTTCTCTCCCTTATGATCCGTGGGGAGGGCCACTCTCATAGGACCCTTGGGGAGACACCCCAAATTGCGCCCCTTTTCCCGGCTCTTTCTCCAATACTTTCGGTGCTAGCTCCTCCCGTCCACCAGACCTGTCGGCAGAAGAAATTAAGAATCTCATCCGTGCTTTCAAAAGAGAAAAAGACGGAAGCTCCAGTCCATCAGATATCGACGAAGAAGCTCTCTTCAAAGAACAGATAGCGCACCATAGCTCTGATGATTCGGACTATGACTACAATGCTAGAGACGGAAGAGACAAATAAAACCGTCCTGAAAACACTGTACACTCGTACTGTAGCATACTGTTCACTGTTCACCCAGTCTGTTTTCACTGTTCATTCAGTCTGTTTTCACTGTTCATTCAGTCTGTTTTTACTGTAGCAACAGGCGAAAAACTACTGTTTATAACCTGTCACGTGAATTCTTTAAAACTCCCTACGCGTGTAGCCCTTAAGTGGCTAGGTTTGCTTAATTATGTCCTAGCATGGCCAGTCGGCCTGCTCTTGTTGTTTGTATCCTCCTTTGCCTATATAAGAGCAAGGAGTCTCCATTGTAAAGATCATCGACGGAAATAAGAAGTGTGTTGTGTACTCTATATCCAACATGATCTTCTAAACACTCTCATCCGCTTCTAGTCCAGAACGATGGTTCTGAACAAACACTGTGATTGAGAAAAATCCTGGAGTATGCTCTGCACTTGCCCTTAGGGGATCCTGTGCATCAGAATTTCCGATATTCTGGAGACTACTGGTATCTAAGTTCATAGTTTGAGAAGTAACTTGGTGACTAACAGGCAGTCCCTATTGAAGGCCAAGAGGGCGGTGTGTGGGATAGCATACTTGTCACAAGTTTGCAACTCAAGCTCTGGATCTAGACCTCAGTATTCTTTCATGAGTTATTCCCGAGAATGAGGGAATGTATGTGATTGTTGATTGGTTGAATTTGGAATTTTGGAATTGTCAAGTAATACCGCATGACATATTGCGTAGGTTATCTGAAATGGCATGTCGCATGAGCATGAGCGATATTGCATTCACGACAGAGTAAAGATATAAATGGATTGCCTGATGATGTGTTGCATGATCACATTAAGAGAGGGAACCCGGCGTTGCCGGAAGACCGCCAATCCTTATGGGGTTGTGCCGTGGCCAGTGGGTCGCCTGACTTCGGTCGGATGCCTGACAGGGAGGGGTTCTATGTGGGACCACGGTATGGGGGCGGGTCCTGGGCCTCTATCAGTAGCAGGACTGCGGTAGTGGGCGGGTCTTGTGCTCCTTCGGGAATGCCGTCTTGGGAGTGAGCCCTTGACGTCGCCGTGCCTCGAGGTAAAGAGGACGAAGCTGGTTTAGCCAGGAACCGCCAACCATAAGGTTGTGCTGTTGGCCCAGGAGGGAGCGTTAATAATCGGAGCATGTGTGAGTGTGGGACATGGGAAAGTTGTGTGAGATGCTCTGATTATTCGCATGCTCTTAATGTCGTGATGATTTAAGTGACAGTTCTGCAGGTTGCGTGTGGCAAGGCCAAGTAGGGTCGCCTGTGATTGCACCTGTTTATTAAACTGTCTTGTGCTGTCATTTTCTCTGGGATGGTGTTGCTTGATTTGATGGATTAGGTTGTATGTTAAACTCCCGAGGCGAGCGAAGTTCCTAACCGGGGCTTAGGACTTTAACTTGTTGAGTTTATCTCAACCTGTCGTGGTTAACATTTTTCAGGGCCGTAGGATTGAGGATCGACGCGTGTTACGGCTCGTGGCCGTTTTTGAAGGGAGTAGATTAACCTTGACTCGCTAGTTTCACTGGCTCGATAGGAAGATGCCCGTGGTAAGGGCTTGTACTTGTAAACTTCCTAGGGTTAATCAGTTAGTTAATAAAGCAGTTCTTTTGATGTGTTCTTATTGTGTTTTCCTGCTATCCCTGCTTTTGTAATTGATCGGGGATTGTGTTTCGCTTCCGCATGTGCATAATTACAAGATAAAAATAACGGTCGGCGATGGATCCTGGGGAGTCGCAAATCAAATGACCGCAAGAGAACAGGGGTTGCCGCGTGCTCGAGGGTCGGGGCGTGAGCCTCCATGGTCTTGGGCAAATGTCGCTCGGACGGCTATGAAAGGATACTCTCTGAGTTATTTTCCTCCAGTTCGTATTGATAAGGTTCTAGTGGCTGACTTTGATGATGATGCTCTGTAGGCTACAGACCCAATGTGGTTCGAATGCATCGTGGGTTACCTAATAGGCAAGAAGTTGCCATTTAAACTGGTTGAAACAGCTCTAAAAAATGCATGGGGCCCTTAATTGGTTGGTGTCAAAGCTGATGATTAGGGCTTTTTCTTCTTTAGAGTTCCTAATGCCGACTTTAGAAGGAGACTCCTAGACAATGGTCCCATCACCATTGCTCGAGTTCCATTAATTCTTCAGCAATGGCACCTGCTCTTGGAGTTGCAAAAAGACAGTCACTCCAAAGTTCCAATTTGGATAAGGCTAAGAAACATCCCATTTGCGCTGTGGTCCTCTTGTGGCATCAGTGGTATAGCAAGTGTGATTGGTAATCCTCTTTATGTAGACCAGAATACTAAGTAGCTGAAGATGCTATCATATGCCCGTATCTGTGTTGAATTGTCTGCTTTTGACAGTAGACATGATGAAATATTAGTGCGGTTGAAAGGAGTAACCGGGAGGGTGTCAGTCGAGTATGAATGGAGGCCGATTAGCTGCATGACATGTGGCACGTTTGGCCATCGCTGTAACTCATTTGAGGCTACCTCAAGCCGTTTGGATCATGATGATGGCCCTAATCCCTGCCTGCCTGAAGCTCAAGAAGCCTTGACAGTAGCACCAACTTCTGTCCTCGTGAATCACAATGTTGATCAGTCACGAATTGTGAATGAAACCACTGGGAATTAGTCCCTCTCGTCGGATCCTCCAGAACAATAGCAGGTTCAGCCTGTGAACAAGCGCTTTTCCTATCGGAAATTCTATGGTACTGGAGCAGAAGCAGAATGTCGGATCTGGTAACTCCTCTCCTGCAGACCAAGGAAGGCAAAAGAACCCCATCCGTTTTGATGAGGCCATCTAGAAACTGACTAATAAAAGTCAGATAGAACCAGAAGTCCCCAGGATTCATTCTCTTCGGCGGATGATTTGAATGATGATGCTGAAATTGCTAGCAGCTTTGAGGAAGAAACTCAGGAGGTTGATGGCCCTCCGATCCCTGTGAAGGCGTCTCGAATGGCGGGCCCTTCTTCTGGCTTTAAAATGACTCCTCCTTCCAAGGAGAATGCTGAAACTCAACCTTCCTAGCTGGCTCTCCAACCACATGATTTTGGTAAGAGCTGCCCCACGTCCAAGCAGAAATCTCCTTTTCAAAAGCCACCGGTTGGCAAACGGCAAGGAAAACATAGGTAGGCCTCTGCTGCCATTCTCTTGTTTTATATGAATATAGCTTTTTTGGACTATCTCGGGTATTATATACTTGGTTAGACAATATGAAGTGAGGCATTTTGTGCGTGACAACAATATTTGCTGTCTTGGTTTGTTGGAAACCAAGGTCCCGCCCCACCTTTTTGGATCCATCTCATCTAGCTTATACTTGGGATGACATTGGATTAGTAATTATGAATACTCAGTAATGGGCCGCATTTGGGTTGGTTGGAACCCAACGTTGGTGAATTTTACTAGTTCTTATGTGTCTAGCCAAGCTATCCATGGCACGCTGAAGTTTTTGCATACTTGATCTATCCTGTATCTTACGACAGTGTATGGGTGTAACATCCTGAATTTCGATCCATTCTGGGATAGATGAAATGGTTAATTTATCAATGCACTGTTAGTTACGTTTACTTTGAGTTGGCCCCTCACGAGTTAACTAACTGTTCGGTAAGGCAATTAAGGATCGGTACGCGTACGACTAGTGAATTTAATCAGGGATAGGCCGCTCAACCATAAGGATCAAAGAGGAATAATACTACATTGTTGCAGGCCAATTAGTGAACGGAAATAAATCGAGTCGGCAAAAATACGAGGTCGGATTGCGGGTGATTCCGCACGACTTCAATATTAATTGCGAACGACATTAAACCGATTTCCTTTTGGCCCTGTACTCAGTGTGAGCAATTAACCTCTCGTGATTACATAACAATCGAGGATCGCCTTGATTTGAATATGCACGATTGTGGATTGAAAAGCTATCAACCACGAGTCAAACGCGCGAGAACCCCTAAACGCCGCCCGAAAGTTAGGTCGTACTAAAGTCGCGTTTGATTGATTTTTAACCACGAATTTCAATCCGGTATCGGGTATCGAATTTTTAAGGATGTCGAGACTAAAATATTGGACGTGTCCCATTAATTCTCGAATTTTTCGGTAAGCCCGAATTATTGGAAAAGGATTTAACGTGCCGAGTTTTGAAACCAAATATTTGAGAATTTGTGCTTCAAGGGCAAAAAGACCAAAATGCCCTTTCTAGAAACTTGTTTGAATTTTGTCTTGTTCTCTTTTCTTTTTCCTTTCTTTTCCCCCCCTTTTCCTCCGCACGTTTCTCTCTCCTCCCCCTTTTCTCTCTTTTTCCCCACGTTTTTCTCCCCCTGTCGGCAGCCCCACTTGCCCCATCTTATCTTATCTTTCTTTTTCCCCTTTTGACCGGTCTTCTCTCTCTCNTCTCCCCTCTGCAGCTTCTTCTTCCTCCTCTTCTTTTTCTTCTTCTTCTCTTTCTGGTTTTCTCGGCCGGAGCTGCTGCTACCTTGTTTCCCTCGCCGGCGAGACTAGTAACCACCTCGTCGCCGCCGCAGCATCACCGTCCCGCCAGCTCGCCGCCGGTCCGCCGGTCTCGTCGCCTGACGGTCCCGCCCGAGCCAGCTGCTCCACTTTTGATCTGCCTTGGCCGAACCAGATCCGGCCCGCTGCCGCCCCTGGCTCGACCTCCGCCGCCTCGCCGTCGTCCCTCCACCATGCACCGCTGAACGCCGCCCCGCTCGGCCGCTGCTCTGCTCCTCTCGGTTCTGTCTCTGTCTTCGCCGGAGCCACCCGCCTGGACGCCGGAGCAGCTCGCTGCTGCCTTGCCGCCGCCTGGGCGTCGTTGTCTCTCCTCCCTAGTTGCCGCCGGAGGCCAGCCGACCGACTAGCCAGCCTCCGCAACCCACGAACCAGCTGCACCACCTCCTTTCTTCCTCTCTCGATTTGCTTCTGCCCTAGCCGTCCAGCCGTCCTCCGCTACTGCCCAGCCGGTCGCCGGGTCGCTGCCGACCTCATCCGTCATCGCCGTGCCCTCTTTTCCCCTCCCGGCTCCTCTGGCCGTGACCAGGAGAAGCGGCCAGCAGCTTCGCCGCTGCTCGCCGCCGCCGATCACCCCCATAGGCCCGCCGGGGGACCGTGCTCGAGCTCCTCCGTCGCGCTAGAGCCACCCCCGACCTGCTGCCATCCCCCGAGCCAGCTGGACCGCCTCCTTCTCCCTTTCCAGCTTCTGTCCAGCCTTCGCCGGAGCCGCCGCCTGGTCGCCGGAGCTGTTGGCTGCCGTCTGGAGTCACCGGACCGCCCGCCAACCGGCCTTGGACCACCACAGTCGCTGGTCCCTGCGTTCTCGGCTTTTTGCCGTGTGGACAGCCGCCCTCGGCTGAGACCTGGTCCTGGCCGCCTCGTCCCGACGCGCCGGAAGTTCCCGGGCGTTCCCCTCGCCGCCGCCGTCACGCTCGTGTCGTCGGGATCGCTAAACCGTGAGTCGATTTCTTAATCCTTATTTAGAGGTTAATCTTGCTTAGGAGTAGTTTAATTATTGATTAGTGCTTTGGATGATGATTATTAGTGTTTTAATATGATTGATGAAGCTTGCTTAGTGTTAATATTAATAAATATTATTATTATTATTATTTTATTATTATTATTATTATTGGAATAAATAATAATTGTTTATTATTTTCGGAATTATTAATTAAATTAATTTATAATTTCGAATTATCAATAGTAATATTGTTATTACTATTCATTGCTGAAAATTAATTATTTTTGGAGAAAATAATTAATTGTGATTATTTATTGAAAATGGTTTTAATTGAGTAATTTTGGGGGAAAATTACTATGGTCTATTTTTCCAAAGTCAATAGTATTTATATACTATTTTATTAAAGGACATTGGTTTATTGAAGAAGGGTTTTACTAAATGGAATTATTTGGGTTGGATAATTAATTATGGGATTGAAAAATAATTATAAGTATTTTGTGGGACTTGAATTATTTTATCGAAACAATCGGCTATAGCATGATTCTTAAATAAATATTTTTGAGTATAATTATAGTTTATACTTATTTTTGGGATGATTGAGTATTATTGGGGAATAGTTGATTGTTGTAGTCGTGAGGACACGTATTTACTTATTATTAAATATCGACACGTGGATGGGTATCGGAGTATCGTGGTGTTGATTGGTCGGAATTGATAGACCGTGACTTGAATTGTTGGTTGTTCCCATGAGTTAGGGAATGGGCGTGATTGAATGCTGATTGAAAATCGAATTTTGGAAATTGCCGAGCGAGATCGCATGATATATTGCGTGGGTTATCTGAAACGGCATGTCGCATGAGCATGAGCGATGTTGTATTCACGACAGAGCAAAGATATAAATGGATCGCTTGATGATGTGTTGCATGATCACATTAAATGAGGGAACCCGGCATTGTCGGAAGACCGCCAATCCCTATGGGGTTGTGCCGTGGCCAGTGGGTCGCCTGACTTCGGTCGGATGCCTGACAAGGAGGGGTTCTATGTGGGACCGCGGTATGGGGGCGGGTCCCGGGCCTCTGTCAGTAGCGGGACTGCGGTAGTGGGCGGGTCTTGTGCTCCTTCGGGAATGCCGTCTTGGGAGTGAGCCCTTGACGTCGCCGTGCCTCGAGGTAAAAAGGACGAAGCTGGTTTAGCCAGGAACCGCCAACTATAAGGTTGTGCTGTTGGCCCAGGAGGGGGCGTTAATAATCGGAGCATGTGTGGGTGTGAGACATGAGAAAGTTGTGTGAGATGCTCTGATTATTCGCATGCTCTTAATGTCGTGATGATTGAAATGACAGTTTCTACAGGTTGCGTGTGCCAAGGCCATGTAGGGTTGCTTGTGTTTGCAACTGCTTATTGAACTGTCGTTTGATAATGTTGCTTGAGGTGTGGTATGTGTTGTTTGTCGGAACTAGGTTGCATGGTTAGATTGCTCCCAAGGCGAGCAAAGTTCCTAACCGGGGCTTAGGACTTTGACTTGCTGAGTTTATCTCAACCCGTCGTGGTTAACATTTTTCAGGTCCATAGGATGGAGGCTCGACGCGTGTTACGGCTCATGGTCGTCTTTGAAGGGAGTAGATTAACCCTGGCCTGTTGGTTTCATTGGCTTGTTAGGAAGATGCCCGTGGTAAGGGCTTGTACTTGTAAACTTCCTAGGGATAATAAGTAGATAAATAAAGCAGTACTTTTGAATGTGTTCTTGTTGAGTTTTCCTGCTATCCCTGTTTTTGTAATTGACCGGGGATTGTGTTTCGCTTCCGCATGCGTTTAATCAAAAGATAAAAATAACGGTCGGCGACGGATCCTAGGGAGTCGCAAATCAAATGACCGTAAGTGAACAGGGGTTGTCGCGTGCTCGAGGGTCGGGGCGTGACAATGGGGACCATACGTTTGTTGCTAGAAGGCCTTTATGGAATGATATTATCTGATTGAGCTCCACTGTCTTGGATATTCCATGGATAGTTTCGGGTGATTTCAATGTTATACGTCACTCCTCGGATCGCCTGGGGAGCCCGGAGTATTGGCTTCCATCTTTTGATAAATTTAATGAATACATTTGTCAAGCTGAGTTGGATGATCTCTGGTATGTTGGGATGCATTTCACATGGTCATCTTCTTCAGGAGTGCACCGCAAGCAAAGGAAAATTGATCAAGTATTAGTTAATAGCAAATGGAGCCTAGATTACTTGTATTCAGAAGCTGTTTTTCTAGCCCCAGGCATCTCGGATCACTCCTCGATACCGGTAAGAGTCTTGGCCCCTTGGCCATAGAAAATGCCTTTTAAAATTTTCAATTTCTGGGTGACTCATCCGGATTTCAATGCCATGGTTTCTTAGGTGTGGGACACCCCAATTCTAGGTACTCCTATGTATAAGTTATACACCAAGCTTAAACTGCTGAAATGCATGTTAAAGCATTTGAATAAAGAGGTGTATTCTGACATTTCCATATGAGCTGCGGTGGCCAAACGGGTTTTATATGACACCCAAGAGGCGCTCATTCGGTAGCCACAAAATGTGGCATTGGCTAAGATCGAATCGACCTAAGCTCGTGACTACTATGAACTTCGATCCTTGGAGGAATCTTTCTTTAAACAAATCTAGGATTCAATGGCTGAAGGAGGGCGACTAGAATACTAGATTTTTTCATCACTTAGTCAACTACCATCACCTGCGCAACCGGATCCTCTCAGTCCAGAATGGTGCGGGAAATATGGTCACTGATCTTGAAGAAGTCCAGTGGGTTTTTGTGTCCTACTTTCAGGATCTACTGGGTCTGGTGAACACGGCTATGCGGGCCTCTTCCAATAAGATTAAGGAAGTCTTGAAGCACACACTCACTAATAACCAAGTTAGATCCCTATTTGAGCCTATTCTTCTTGTGGAAATCAGGTCTGCGATGTTCTCCTTGATAGGGAACAAAGCCCCGGGCTCTGATGGGTACAACTCTGATTTATTTAAGAAAAACTGAGATAATTGGACTTTCAGTAACAGAAGCTGTCTTGGATTTTTTCAATTTCGGGTGTCTACTTTAGGGGTCTAATTGTATAATCCTTGTGCTGGTTCCAAAAGTACTGAATGCTTCTTCGGTTAATGACTTTCGGCCCATTACTTGCTGCAATACTATTTATAAATGCATTACCAAGATCTTGACCAACAAAATTTCTGCAATGCTTCTATACATTATAAGCCCTATTCAGACGGCTTTTGTCAAAGGCAAATGTATTTATGATAATATCATGTTGGCTCAAGAGTTGTTCAACGGGTTTCACTTGGACACTTATTCCCCTAAGTGTGTTATCAAGGTTGATTTCAGAAATGCATACAACACTCTTGATTGGAATTTTATGAAGGAAACTCTAATAGCTTTTAGGTTTCCGGCAAATTTCATATATCTCATTATGGTATGTGTCAGCACTCCGAAATTTTCTATTTCAATAAATGGAGAACTTCATGGTTTCTTCAATAGTGGCCGATGACTTAGACAAGGCGATCCGGTCTCTCCCTATTTATTTATTCTAGTGATGGAAGTGTTGATAGCAATTCTAGAATCCAAAGCAAGCCGGCCTTTGTTTTGGTTTTACTGGAGATGTGAGAATCTTTGCCTTTCACATTTATTTTTGCTGATGATGTGTTCATTTTTAGCGAAGAAAATTTGGCCTTGGTGTCCTATATGAAGGAGGGGATTAATATTTTCTCCCAATGGAGTGGTCTAATCCCAAATAATAGCAAGAGTAAGGTGTTTCTCTCGGGCGGAACGGAGGCTACTCAAATTCAGCTTTTGCCAATTCTAAACTTCAGAAGGGGGACTCTTCCGGTTGTTACCTAGGTGTTCCAATCATCACATCTCGTTTAACCAAGGTGGACTGTAATGCCTTGGTATGTTTACTCACGATTAGAGTTCAATCTTGGACTCACCGCTTTTTTTCTTTCGTAGGTAGATTGCAACTTATCAAATTGGTGCTGCATGCTATACAAGTATATTGTGCATCTATCTTTTGGCTTCCATCGTCTATTGTTGACAGAATAGAATAGACTGTCGGTAATTTCTTTGGAAAGGACCTGGCCTTGGACCGAGGGGGGGGGGCAAAAGTTTCTTGGGATGATGTGTGTCTCCCTAAACAAGAAGGGGGACTCGGGATCAGGAGAATCCGAGATAGCAATAAAGCTACTATGATCAAGCACATTTGGATCCTATTCACTGACAAGGAATTTTTATGGTGCAAGTAGATACATGCCAATCACCTCAAAAGGAAGAACTTCTAGATTACCTCCCCCTCGACTTTTTGCTTGTGGGCTTGGAGGAAATTACTTGCGTTGAGGGGGGAAGTCATAAGTTTCTTCAAGTGGAGGATTGGAGATGGACAAAATACCTTGCTTTGGTTCGATCCGTGGCTATACATGGGCCCCATAAATTCGGTTTTTGATGATGTCTATATTTACCAATCGGCTCTTCCTTAGCATGTCATGGTAGCGGACCTTTTTTCACCGAATTACATGAGATACTCTTATGGCAAGTCCCCATTCCTGCATTAAACCCGATGGGGGACACTTTCACTTGGCTTATGCATTCATTTGGCAAATTTTCTACTACTTCTACTTGGTCAGTCATCTGAAGAACAGTGGCGCTGGTCCTGTGGGCTTCTTTCGTCTGGAACAAGGCTATGGCTCCCCGTCACCAATTCCTCCTTTGGCTAATATCTTGGAACTGCCTCCCTACTCAAGTTTTTCTCATGTCCTTTAATAGATTGCCTATGGTTCATTGTGCCTTATGCAATCTAAGGCCATACTCTATTGATCACCTCTTTTTTGACTGTCACGTGTCCAACTCTCTCACTTCTTTTTGGGCTGCTAAATGCAATCTCCCCTAGAGTAACCAATCTTGGTGGGAAAATTTTCGGTGGGTTTCCAATACTCTTTCAAGAAGTGGCTTTTATGTTGACATCGCCAGGTTCTCCTTCGACGTACTGTGTTATGTGATTTGGAAGACTAGGAATGACATCATATTTCGGTCTTCCCATCTTTATGTGCCTGCTATGAAACAACATTTCACCAAGGCGGTCAAAGATAAAGCTCTCTCGTTCAAATCGGTAGCTGACACCCCGAGAAATAGGAGATTGCAACGTAGTTGGGAGTTAGACCCAAATATTTTTGGTTAGTTTTGTGAGCGAGGGTTGGCTTTGCTGCCCTTGTTTCCTTCTTTTTGTATTTGTTGTTTGCTTTGTGAACTTGGCCTCTCCCACTCCAGTGACATGTTGTCTCATTGAGTGGGTTGGTGCCGAGTCTCACCCCTTGTACAATTGCATGGTTGAAAATTATATATAATACTTACCTTTACCAAAAAAAAAAGTTTTGTTCATTAAAATTACAGCCAATAGACCCTTGCGAAAACAATTACAAAACTAACAAGTTATCCGTAACAACATGACAAGTAGACTTATCAAAATTGGTCATAAGATTTAGTCCATCCCACCAAAGAACAGAGAATCAAACTGAGACGACCGGTTTGTAATTTTTAAGACCGTGCATCGGATCGACTGATTCTGAAACTAGGGATTGATCGGACCAACTGGTCTGGTCCGATTCGGTTCCAATGAACCAAATCAGTCGTTATCATTACATTGAAAAAAATATACGTCTATATGGACTTCCAAAAATATACATCCTCTAGCTCAAGCACGTGTTATTAGAGAGGCAAAAAAAGAAAAAGTAGAACCCAAAATCAACAAAAGTTTAATTCACATTTTTGTCTTGGTTTCATTTAGATTAGGGTTAGCAAGAGGAAGGGAAAGAGAATTGGGAAAGTGAAGTACTAATAGAATTTAGAGGGTTATTTTTTTTATCTAATAAATTTAGAGGGTTATTGAGAAATTTTAAAAAATAAATAAAAATGATTGGTCCGATTCTCACCTTGAAATCGGGAACTGTATCGACTGGCCACCAATTCCAAAAATGGGAATCGGAGATCGGACTGACACCCCTTAGGATCTTTCAGAACCGACTAGTCCAGTCCAGTCTCGGCTCGGGCAGTTCCCGTTGCACACTTTTAGTTAGTTACATTCAGTAAATGGGCTATAAATATGTTTAGAATAATAAAATCCAAAATAATATGAATGTTAAATGGGTTCGTAATTTACATTAATCCTAACTCATCTCTATAACTCTTGTCATCACTCGATTACCCACTTGGTCATTTTGTGCACCCACCTCAATTTAATTACAATTTTTCTTAAATTAATTTAAAAATGAAAATATTTTAATAATATATGTCGGGTCCTAAAGAGTCAAACCTAACTTTCCGAGATTTTGAAGGGCCGATGTTCTCGGGGAGAGATACGATCGTCCTTGTCGATACCAGTTTTTTCCAACTAACATTCAAACTTTCCGTACGCTCCTCTCTCTTGGGATCGTGTCAGGAATCGTAGGCCGTATTGATTGTCACGCCATAGATTATTCTAGAGAAGAACCAGATTACAAATAAAATAAAGAATTCTTTCTTCTTCTTCTTCTTCGAGAGGGAGCTTAGGGATCACCTCCATAAAATTTTTCCTTGGAAGGAAAAGAGAAGTTGGGGTCCAACTCTCCCTCTCCTTTTCCCCTAATGTGAGACATCGAACGCTTCCATCGCCCGCAGTTACTCTCCTTTTGAGCACTTTCTTGGACATCGACCCCCGGAATTAGATCAGAATCAGATCATCGAATTTTTCCTCTCTTGTCAGAAAATCCCTTCTTAATATCTTTCCTGGAAATGGAAAGGAAAAGTTAACAGTCCGACTCTCCCTTTCCTATCAAGGAGAAAATATTAGGTGAATTCAATACTCCACGTGGGTGGTGCAACGCACCACACAGCTATGGACACGTGTCCATCCGGTCCACTCTGTCTTCCTCCTCTTTCTCCGGGCCCACATCTCTCACATCAACAGCAGACCCTCTCTCTCCCCTCTCCTCTCTCCTCTCTCTTCTGGTTTCAACGCTCGATTCCTTTACGGAGGAAAAAAAATGTTAAAAATCGATTTGCTCGAGGGGCGACGACAGGGCTTGAGGAGGCGACGGCAGCGTCGGTGTCGGCGAGCAGGGGGCGCTTCGCGGAGAAAAGAGAGAACAACGTGACCCGGATGGACACGTGTCCATAGCTGAGTGGTGTAATGCACCATCCCACGTGGAGTATTAAACTCACCTAATATTTTCTCCCTATCGAGATGCCAGACAGCTAATTCATTTCCATTAACAAACAAGCAAAGCCCAACCTCATATTTCACCGCCATTGCGCCCTCTCTCCCTTTGCCACTTTATCAACAGTGAATTCACCAGCATTTTCTTCTTCGTCATCGTCCCTACCCAGAGATTCCATCGCCCGAACACTCCATCACCGACGATGGGCTCCGGAGAAACTCCCCCGACCAAGCTCCGCCACGTCCTGGCGCTGCCTTTCCCACGCAGAGGCCACATCAATCCCATAATGAACTTCTGCAGGTCCCTCCTCTCCAAGATCCCGGACCACCATGTCCTCGTCAGCTTCGTCGTGACCGAGGAGTGGCTCGGCTTCATCGGGTCGGAGCCGAAGCCGGGCAACGTGCGCTTTGTCACCGTGCCCAACGTGGTCCGCTCTGAGGTGGGCCACGAGGTCGACTCCCCGAGGTTCTACGAGGAGGTCCTGAAGGAGCTGGAGGCCCCCGTGGAGCGGCTCCTGGACGGGCTAGAGCCGCCGGTGACGGCCATCGTGGCGGACACGTTCCTGGTGTGGTCGGTGCGGATGGGGAGGGAGAGGAACATTCCGGTGGCCGCCTTCTTCCCCATGTCGGCGACGATGTATTCGGTCAAGCATCATTTCGACCTCCTCTTTCGGAATGGGCATTACCCGGCGGACTTGAAAGGTACGCGAAACTTTCATTGTCGGCATATTTCAATACCAAGGCATGCGTGCCGCCAGTTCATTATGCATGACCATGTTTATCGAGCGTGTTTCCGTGACGTCGTACGATGTAGACGGGGCTTATGCAATAAACTAATTAACACATGTCGATATTGAACTGCAAGCGCGTGCGCATATGGTTTGGCGTAACATTAGGGATTGCGTGGACTTGGTGAATGATCAGATCAAATCTTGATTGGACGTTGAGTATGCGAAAGCTCATGTGATGATTGACTAAGTTAAGTGTTCCGCTGAGAACTAGAAGACGTACGTGTGAGAATGTTATGAACCGCTTTTTATTATACCTTTGATCAGGGTGTAAATGGTTCGGTTAGGTTCGATTTGATTTTTCGGAAAAACCGAATTGAACCGAACAAAACCGTCCCGAACCGAACCGAAAATGCGGTTTGGTTCGATTCGGTTCGGGACAGTTCTTCGATTTTCCTATTTTTACTTTGCTTATTGGAATTTAAGTAAAAAAAACATAATAAATAAGAGAGATTGTTTAATTTTATTAAGAATTTCGGTTTGGTTCGGTTTATCGAACCGAAAACCGAATTGAATCGAAAATATTAACGATTATTTTTCGGTTAACCAAACCGAAACCGAACCGAACCGAAAACATAAGAAATTATGTTTTCGGTTCGGTTTGGTTCGGTTCGGTTCGGTTTTTGATTCAATTCTTGACACCCAGGAATGTGTGTTGTCTTAAATTGTGCTGGCCGTAGCGGGTAAACCTCCCGAGGATTTAGGAGAGGCACCGTCAAAACTAGTGAATTCAGAAGCTTCGTGATGGCGGGGTTTCAAACCCTAGGCTAGAGTTGAGAGACGGAAGTGCCCCAACTAACACAGCTGAAGCCGATGAGATGCTCTATATCACTTTTGAGACGATAGGCTTTTAGCTTAGAGTTCCGTATTTTTGGTGCTAAGCTAATGAAGGTAGGATTGAGATCCTCTCAATTTAGGGGTAGATGGATCTGGTTGAACTACCCTAATTGACGAAGATACCAAAAGCTTCCAGAAAATTTACTTCAAGTCTCAAAAAGCCTAACCACGCACTCTTTGGGCACTAGCCTCAACCTCGCGCCGCCGCCGCCACTCTATCTTCTAAGACGAAGGCTAATGGTCATGACCACAAATGTCGCAACATTCACAAGAAATAGCTGCTCCAATCTGGGGAGACCCAAGATCTAGGTTCGCACGAGGCGCTAGTGAAATCGAATCTTACGTTAGTCGCCGAGTTCTTTAAGTCCAGCATTAGTAAAAGATTCAAGGATTTCCGCTTACTCAAGACCCTGAGCGGGCATGGTGATGGGACTTCAGTGCAAACCCCTCGTGTTGTAGCGCAACTCGATCAGATCCATAGTCAGGAATCCTTCGTGGCCAATTTGGATGTGCACGAACGCGTGCACAGAGAGAGAGAGAGGTGACAATGAACTCAAGGCTTGAATGTTGATGGTGCCGTGGGGTCGTCGTAGGGTTCGGATGGGACGGGCGGCGACAGCGGGGTGCGGCAGGCGGCATGGCGACTGTATGGCGACGGACAGAGGAGAGAGACCGTGTCGGGAGTTTCGCGAAAAGAGAGAGGATTTGTCATTACGAGGTCAAGAAATGGACCCGGAAGAATCTTCAGCTTTAGAGGAAAAGACAAATGGGTGACTACCAACAATAGTGAAAACAGATTACGAAACAAGAAGAAAGCTTTTGTTTTGAGCGGAGTCACCTTTTGGTCGTGCCAATTCGTTTTCCATTGCTAGTTCTTTCGAAAATCTGGATTCTTTATATGAGAGAGAGAGAGAGAGAGAGTCATTCTTTCCCCAAAATGCTCCTATTTCATTCTAACCCTACCTGCCCATTAGAAATGCTAGTTTACACATCTCTCTCTCAAGGTGTAATCAAGCCGATATAACACCAACTTGAGCTTGATTCAACTTGCATATTGATACTCAAAACTCAACTCCTACTCTGTTGAATATCGAATATCTTGCTCAAGCTCGTCTTGTATAGAAATCAAAGATGTTTGAGCTCGACTTGATTTTAATCAACTTGTGCATAAATGAACTCAAGCACAAGCTTGAGTTTAAGAAGCTTTAATAATTTCCCCTACATTTATCTATATATGGCTATAGAATGCAATTTTGAAGGATTGTTATGTCTGTTTTTACTAACTTGTTAAATTTCTCTAGAAAATATTAAGGAAGCTTGATTAGACTCATGAGCTTGTTGGGCTAATTCAATCTTGAGGAATCATTGACCCAAGCTCAAGCTACTAGAATTGGCTAGTGGCATAATGATTCAACTCAATCCAGAGAAAATAAAAGGATAAATAGGGTAAACAAAAAGTTGGTGAAAATTGGCTAGTTTTTCAAAAAATAAAATAAAATCATTAGTTGAATGATTCATTTAAGATCAATTTCACAAAATGTTTCTCTTTCGAATAAGCATTCAAATAGTGGCAATTACTTGATATCCTGTTGCCACATTCTTTTCTTTCTGTCCTTTGATTGTGCAATGATGTGGAATGTGAAACAAGTAGAGTGTGGTAACTATGTTCTCTGTTCATGTGACTAGCAGAAAAAGGAGATGAAGTCGTGGACTACATACCCGGAGTCCCGCCCATTCTGATCCGTGACCTCCCGACTTGCTTCTACGGGAAAGGCCTCCGAGTCCTGCACCATGCCCTCGAGGGCATTGCAGCCGTGTTGAAAGCGCAGTCCCTTATCTTGGTTTCTGTGTATGAGCTTGAGCACACGGTGATTGATGCCCTAAGACGTGACATCCCAATTCCTATTTATCACGTCGGCCCTACAATCCCTCACTTCAACCTGGGACATGGCTCTCCTACAACTTCTAGTACCGCACATGACGCGAATTACTGGCAATGGCTCGACTCGCAGCCCGATCGCTCAGTGTTGTACGTGTCTCAGGGAAGCCTCCACTCCGCCTCGAAAATCCAAATAGATGAAATCATTGCGGGCCTACGCATGAGCGGGGTAAGGTACTTCTGGGTGGGGCGTGAGCAGACTCCCCAGATCAAAGAGGAGTTTGGCGAGAATGAAGAGATGGGACTGGTGGTGCCGTGGTGCGAGCAGTTGAGCGTGCTATGCCACGCTTCTGTTGGCGGGTTCTGTACGCATTGCGGATGGAGCTCAACCTTCGAGGCCGTCTTTGCTGGCCTCCCCATGCTCACCTTCCCCATTTACTGGGACCAGGTCTCGAACAGCAAGCTGGTCGTTGAGGATTGGAGGATTGGTTGGAGAATCAAGAGGAAGGAAGGCGTCGAGTATGTGGTGCCGAGGGAAGAAATTGCGGGGCTCGTCCGGCGGTTCATGGATCCAGAGGATGAGGAAGCCAAAGCAATGAGGAGGAGAGCAAAGGAACTTCAAGAGATAACCCGAAATGCTGTCCTGAAGGGCGGGTCGTCTGATTCAAGCATCGATGCTTTCCTGCACAACCTTTTGCATTAATTCAAGCTTGAGCACTAGTTAAATCAACTGTTTGTCTAAATCAGTACTGCATTATTTGAATAGCAATGTCCTTAAGATGTTTACTTCTGAGTGTCCAGAAAATTGTTGGGGTTGGTCACTAGCAAAGGGGGCATGAATTATGAAATATTGACGTCTGGTGGATGAAAATGTGATGGATGCTATGCTGTCCCTATGTCAAAGTTCAAGCGGATGAAAGAGTAGGGAACAATAAATGACGGTACTTTCCACCCAAGTAGCTACAGTTTGAATCTGTAATGACGCAATACAGTTTGCTATTGACATATCAACTATTTTCATTCTTTTGCTTTGCAATTTTAGTAATAAGATCTAAAGAGTTTGGACTTGAACAAGTCCTTAAAAAACCTAGAGAGAGGAAATATGTGAAGAACTTCCAAGGGGTGGGACTTCCCGATGTCATCTCTTATATTATTGCTCAGTAGAAAAGAAAAATATGAGCTGAGAATTGGGGAGAAGGGCGTGCGGTTATAAGGAACCCATTCAAGTTATGTGCTAAGTTACTGGTTTACCGTTGGAAGTCTTTGTCAGAACCTTTGGATTCCTACTATGTTAACCTGTGCTTTGCACAATTGTCCATTAACCGACTTGTCAACCTAATACCTATGATTAATATGAAATTGTGAAAAGAGAAAAACCACCATGAATTTGTTTTAGCTATAAGACCTAGAAAGAAAAACCACAACCATGAATTTGTTATTACCGATCACTCTATAATCTGCTCCTATCTGCCATCACAAATTAACCTTGGGTTGGATCTCTCTAGTCCACAATTCCTTGTCATAATTGCATCCTCTTATTTATTTCATCAAAGTTGCTTGCCCCATCGTGCCGATGTATCTCTTGCAGTCACATGCCGACGCTGCCAAGACAGGACATGTGATTGCAATAACGTGCTAAAACAAGAACCCATGAACCCTTGAGAACTCGCAGTACAGAAGGATTTCTCGATTGATTCAGATGCCTGCCTGCAAAAAGGCGCTGCCAAAGTGCAATTTTGACCCATAACAGATACCTAGGTCATCTTTGATCATCATGAATTGAATTTTGTCCCCATAGAATTCATTTAAATAGAAAAAGGAGTAAGCCATTGGAAGTCCTAAAACTTTCAAAATATATAATTAAATCTAACAACTTGTTATGGACGTGCAATATTTTAAAAAAGTGTAATTAAGTCCTTAAATTTATTAAATTGGTCAAATTAAGGCATTTTGTTAAGTACTTTTTAAAAGTTTTAGAACTCGAACGTATTTTCATAATAAGTTTTAGGATTTGATTGTATTTTTTTTTAAAGTTTTAGGACTCGATTGCACTTTAATAATAAATTTTAATACTTAATTACACTTTTGAAAGTTTTAGGACTTAATTACATTTTCGTAATAAATTTTAGGACTTTTAGTGTACTTATCTCAATAAAAAATAACAATGTTCATGTACTTCACATCCATTAAAATCTTTCAGTTTGATGAATCTCGGGTTATATTTGATGGATTCGGCCAGATGCGATGAACTAAACGTGTTCGGACGGATTCATCCCTACTTCGAGCTATGAAGAGCGAACAGTGTATCAGTCGTCACTTATCATGTATCAAACTTCACTGACGACCATCTAGAGTAAGCAAACAAAACACGAAAGTTTTTGGGGACCCACGTTGGAGTATTGCTGGGTGTCGCTATAGAGAGTTGAAGTAGCATACACGCCACGGTAGACATGTTCCGTTCCACGTCTTTGTTTTGCCTCGATCAGACAAAATTCATTCGGTGAGGCATGACTTCATTGTTGAATACAAACAGCAACAAAAGATTCATGCAGTCGTGGAACGTGTCGTAGTGTCAGTGGGTGTTAGTGTAGCGGTGTTACGTACTCGCTGTTGTGATAATAAAATAATAAAATAATGTTTGGCAACCATTTGAATCTCCACCAGTGGTATCAGAGCTGCGCTTCTGAAGTTCTACATTAATCAGACTCCATCCTCACTTACCCACTCAAATGATTTCGCCTCAATGAAATTGCCCTGTAATTGATCGCCCCCTTCGGCCACTAGCCAATTAGGTCAGCCACCGCCCGTCGGAGCAAATGACTACGCCCTCAATGCCACTGCCCGCCGCCTAGTAGATCAAATGGACAGCCAAGCATCAACCTGCCATGTGGTGGCGATGCCGTATCCCGGACGAGGCCACATCAACCCCATGATGAACCTGTGCAAGATGCTAGCCTCCCAAGCCCCGCATGTCGCCATCACCTTCGTCCTCACTGAAGAGTGGCTCGGCCTTGTCGGCTCCGACCAGAAACCGAGCAACATATCCTTCACCACCATCCCGAATGTGCTCCCATCTGAGCGGGTCCGGGCTCAGCACTTCTCAGAGTTTATCGAGGCAGTCTTCACCAAGATGGAAGCCCCGTTCGACGAGGTGCTCCACCGGCTCTGCCCTCCGCCGACCCTCATTATGGCAGACGCGTTCCTGTCCTGGGCGGTCGTCATCGGGAACCGGAGGAACATTCCGGTGGCCTCGTTTTGGCCAACTGCTGCGTCGAACTTCTCCTTCTTCTACCACTTACAACTTGTTGCGCAGAATGGCCATTTACCACAGAATTTGTCAGGTCAGCCGGGGTTCTAAGTCTAGTTCAATATCAAAACTTGTCAAAATTCCGAGCCTTGCCTATCACTCGATAAAACTGCAAGTAGGCACTACTTGAATCGTGAAACTCTGGAACAGATGTACGTTTAACCAAAGAAACTGAAGTCTGCACCCATACTATTTCTGCTTACCAAATCGCAAATTTAATTTCCTGTGGTTCTTGCTGTTTTGATGCATATAAATCTCAATATTCGATGTCCATTTTCACATTATATGTTGAGAAACCGTTTTTTCTGTCACAGTAAAGGGCGATGAAACGGTGGATTATATTCCTGGGATTCCTCCAACACGTTTGACGGACTTGGTTGGTGGAAGGAGTGAACAGTTGATGCAGAGACTGAGCTCAATGGCCGACTGGGTTCATCGAACGAAGTACCTGTTGCTTTCTTCTGTGTACGAGATCGAATCTCACACTGTCGATGCTCTGCAACCAAGCCTGTCGTTTCCTATCTACACCGTCGGTCCATCCATCCCGTACTTTGAGCTTAAAGACAATCCACGCTCGAACAGTGACTTGGATTACATAACAAAGTGGCTGGATCGCCAGCAGGGTAGCTCTGTTTTGTACGTGTCCCTAGGCAGTTTCCTTTCAGTCTCGAGCTCCAAAGTGGACGAGATCGCAACGGGCTTGCGCAACAGTAATGCCCGGTTCTTGTGGGTGGCGCGCGACGAGACTTCTCAGCTAAAGGAGCTGTTGCCTGGAGGCGACTTGGGGATTGTGGTGCCGTGGTGTGACCAGTTGAGGGCACTGACACACCCCTCGGTTGGGGGGTTCTGGACCCACTGCGGATGGAACTCAATCCAGGAGGGCGTCTATGCGGGACTTCCGTTTCTGGCATACCCGATAGCCATGGACCAAGGTTACAATTGCAAGATCATCGTGGATGATTGGAAGGTTGGATGGAGGGTCGGCAAAGGCGACATCGCTGGGCTAGTGCGCAACTTCATGGATCTGCGAGACAGTGAGAGCATAGAACTGAGAAGAAGGGCCAAACACCTTCGGGAGTTATGCCACCATGCAATCGGACCGGACGGATCGTCTAGGACTAGTATTTGCACCTTCATTAGGGATATTTCGAGCAGTGTGGTGAACATTCAGGACATTAATTAGTACTTCACTCTCTTGTTGGGTTAAAGCTTATCCTGCAACTAATATTTTGGCCAAAGGAAATGACATGGAGGCAAGAGAATCTCTCCAACTAATGTCATGTTACCAAGGTTTTCAATACTTGATGTATCGAGAAATGATCTAAGGGAATATAATAAGTCTTGAACTACTAAAGGCTTAGGGTATTTTAAAAATGTATTTTTGTATTCAAGATTATTGTTGTATTTAATGGGGCAGATGGTAGTCTAGTATTTGATAGGGTAGATGGTAGTTCAGAAGAATGGATCTCCACCATTTGATCAAGGAATGATCAATGGTAGTAATTGGAATACCTCATATATAAAATAGTGGTGCTTTCCCCACATTTGTATAATCCAATATTTGAGTAATAGAAATATATTCTCACTCACAATTTCTCTTTCATGATTCGAGTAGCTAGTGAGTGAGTGAATGAGTGATACATTGAAAAAGGCCTAGCTTAGGCGTCCAAACAAGAGCCAAGGGAGCCTAAGTGTCACACGGTTTGCAATCTCAAGCATTGGCTGTGATAAGTGATATCAAAGTGAGTTGTAGAGTGTGATCGGGCAGTTTATGGTGCACCCTAGGCGTTTGAGAGAATGTTGGAACCAGAAGTTGCCACTGTTGCTGTTATTGGTGAGAAGGCCTAAGAAAATGTTGTCTAAAAGGACACTGGTGGGAGGGCTAAGAGAGCTTCCTTGAAGGATGTCGTGTTCTCCTTCGAAGAGAGGGTCACTAGGATGAATTCGATGATGGACGATTTATGCGAGGAATGGAAGGAGCAAATTGATAAGGTCAAAGAGTCACTCCATGAGGAATTTTCGAGTGCCTTGAGTGCAATCACCAAGTCGATGAACAGAAGAGGTGATGCCCTCAAGACTTTGATGGGTGACCTTCTAGAGGAGCTTGAGTGTGACGGCTCGAGCGACGATGCGTTCACACCTCGATCCTCGGACGTGTGCAAGGAAAATGGGACATGTCTCTTGTCCTACATCGTTTAGGAGGGGAGTCATGGGATGGTTTATAAGACTGTGATTCCTCTTCCTTGAGTAACGCGTTTTAAAGTCGTGCGGGCCTAGGCCCAAAGCGGACAATATTACTCAGCGGGCCCTAGGTCCTTACAAATAGTATCAGAACCGGCTCCCGACCGCTTGTGGGACCACCGAAGTGGGGGGAGAATGTGACGGCCTGGGCAACAATGTGCGAGGAGGAGGGATGGTGGTACGTCCGCGCCTTGATCCTCAAACGTGCGCTGTGCTCGAAGGAGGGGAGAATATGACGGCCCGGGTGACGGTGTGCGGGGCGAGCGAATGTGAGACCTAGGCAACAATGCGCAAGGAGGAGGGATGGTGGTACGTCCGCGCCTCGATCCTCGGACATGCGTTGTGCTCGAAGGGGGGGAGAATGTGACGGCCCGGTGCACAGGGTGAGCGAATGTGAGGCCTGAGCAACAATGTGCGAGGAGGAGGGATGGTGGTGCGTCTGCGCCGATACGTCCGCACCTCGGTCCTTGGACATGTGCTGTGCCCGAAAGGGGAGAGAATGTGACGGCCTGGGTGACGGTGCCCGGGCCGAGCAAATGTAAGGCCTGGGCAACAATGCGTGAGGAGGAGGGATGGCAGTGCGTCCGCGCCTCGGTCCTTGAACGTGCGCTATGCTCGAAGTGGGGTGGGAGAATGTGACGGCCCAGGCGACAGTGCGCAGGGTGAGCGAATGTGAGGCTTGGGCAACAATGCGCGAGGAGGAGGGATGGCGATGCATCCGCGCCTTGGTCCTTGAACAACAATGCTCGAGGAGAAGGGATGGTGGTGCGTCCGCGTAACAGTGTGCAGGGCAAGCGAATGTGAGGCCTAGAATGTGACGGCCTGGGTGACGGTGCGCAGGGTGAGTGAATGTGAGGCCTGGGCAACAATGCGTGAGGAGGAGGAATGGTGGTGCGTTTGCGCCTCGGTCCTTGGATGTGCGTTGTGCTCGAACTAGGGCGGGAGAATGTGACGGCCTGGGCGACGGTGCGTAGGGAGGAGGGATAGTGGTGCGTCCACGCCTTGGTCCTCGGATGTTCGCTATGCCCGAAGGGGGGAGAATTTGACAGCTCGGGCGACGATGCGCAGGGAGAATGAATGGTGGTGTGTTCGCGCCTCAGTCCTCAGATGTGCGCAAGGGAGGGAGGACATGTTTCTTGTCCCATTTCTCTTAGGGTCTAAGGGTGCGTTTGGTTTAACATTTCCAAAGGACTTTCAGCCTGAAAGCCCCTTGGAAAAATGCTGAACCATTTGGCTCAACTTTGAAGCTAGCTTTCAATTGAAAGCTTGCCTTCAAAATGCTGAAAGCCCAAGACTACTAGGAACTAGCCAAAGCTGGCCTTCAAAATGCTGAAATTATATTTTTTCCTTCCAAAACTATCATCGATGATTTTTCATATTTTCAATTTGACCACTGAATTTTATTTTTTTTAATTGAAAAATTGAGGCAACCCTTCGCCGGTCTGGTGAAGGGCTGCGGCTGCTGGCGAGCTAGATCTAGCTTCGGCGATGGCTGCATGACCTAGGCGACCGCCGCCTAGGTCTCGCGACGGCGGTCGGTGGTCGCGTGACCCTTGCAAGACTTAGGCGAGGGCCGCCTACAGCCGTGAGACCTAGGCGGCGGTCACCTGGGTCGTGCGATCCTCGTCGAGGGTCGCCCGAGGTCACTTGACGGCCACCGGAGCCAGATCTGGCTTGCCGACGGCCGCATCCCTTCCCCGGACTGGCGAAGAGTTTTAGATCAATTTAAAAAACATAAAAATAAAAATATATATATACACACACATATATTATACCCGTTATACCCATCAAAACCCATTGCGGAAGTTTTTTTTACCAAACGCATATTCAACTTAAAGTCCATTTGCAAATTTTTTTTACCAAACACAATTGTATTTCCCCAAGTAGCTTTGGGCTTTCAGCATTTGCTTAAGTAGCTTTGGGCTTTCAACATTTGCATTGTACTCAAAGTCCCTTGCAAATGCTGAACCAAACGCACCTTAAAAGTGGACATTTCGAAGTCAAATGAGTTCAAGGGAGACCAATCCGCCAAAGAGGTGGACAACTTCATATGGGATATGGAGCAATGTGCGTTGTGCCCAGGGGGGGAGGATGTGACGGCCTAGAGCAATGTGTGTTGTGCTCGAAGGGGAAGGGAATGTGATGGCCTGGGTGACGGTGCACAGGGAGAAGAGATGGTGGTGCGTCCGCGCCTCAGTCCTCGGACATGCGCAAGGGAAGGACATGTTTCTTGTCCTACTTCTCTTAGGGTCTAAGAGTGGACATTTCAAAGTCAAATGAGTTCAAGGGAGACCAATCCGCCAAAGAGATGGGCAACTTCATATGGGATATGGAGAAATGCTTTGATACTATGGGAATCAAGGACGAAGGGACTAAGATACGAACTAAGAATGGGATATGGAGCAATGCTTCGATTCTATGGGAATCTAGGACAAAGGGACTAAGATATGAACTAAGATTTTGTATTTGAGTGATGTTGCTTTGCTTTGTTGGCGAGGTCAGTGTAATGATGAAAGGCGGGGAGCCAAACTGATCATTTGATGGGATGACTTCATTGCCACTTTGCACGAACATTTCTTCCCAGAATCTGAGAATTAAGCTCGGATTAAGCTTCGTCATCTCTCGCTCACTTTGGTGCCAAAACTTTTTTTTCGCTCACTTGAGTGCCACATCGGAGTAAAATCGTTCAGTTAAGTGCCACTTCCGGCCAAAAATCGTTCAATTAAGTGCCAAAATGCATACATGAAATTTTTTAATGATTTTTATTTTCTTTTTAAATAAATTTCGACGCCGACGTGGACTTTTCAGGCAAAACGACACCGTTTCTACTCTTTTAAAAAAAAATTCGATTTTTTTTTGCTTTTTTTTGCTTTTTTTTTAGGGCCGGCGAGGGCCACCGGTGACCCTCACCGGCCTTAAAGAAAAAAAATAAAAAAAATAAAAAAATAATAAATATATTAAAATATTGTTCACCGATGCCACGTCAGTTTTTCCGGTGGCCAAGTCAGCTTTTCCGGTGGCCACGTCAGAATTGGCACTCAAGTGAACGTTTTTTAAAACTTGTGGCACTCAAATGAGCGAAAAAAAAGTTTTGGCACCAAAGTGAGCGCCGTACGAAAGTTATGGCACTCCTAGTGAACATTTCTTCCCAGAATCTGAGAATTAAGCTCGGATTAAGCTTCGTCATCTCTCTCACAAGGGAGATATTCATAACTATGGGCAAGAGTTTTCCGAGCTATTGTTGGAGATTCCAGATATGAGAGACTCTGAGGCACTATTCACATCCATGGATGGGCTTAAACCCTGGGCAAGGTTGGAATTGCAATGCCGAAGAGTGAAAGAGCTATTGAGAACTCTTACCATAGCTAAGTCCTTGATTGATCTCCATCGGTTCAAAGATCTCAAGTCCAAGGAAAAAAGGTGGGGAGCAGTCAACACCATGATGAAGATGAGGAGGAGAAAGCTACCCATGGTCGATGAGACAAGCGAGGAAGGACTTCAAGTGTTAAGTGAACGAAACCACAAGATAAAGTGGATGGAAAACCAATCAAGTGTTTCTTTTGTGAAGGCCCACACCTTGCTCGAGATTGCTCAAAGAGGGGTATTCATGAAGCAATTCGATGTGAGGAGGAAGAAGAGAAATCCAAGCAAGAGAAAAGAGAAGTGCGGCTCGAAGCAGTAAAGATTCTCAACTCTGTGAAGACTCAAGCATTGCCCAATAATACTCCATGTACAAGTTTGCCATATGTGGAAGTCAAGGTTAGTAACACAAAACTCTATACCTTGATTGATACAGGTGCTTCAAACATATTCTTGTTGAGTGAAGAGGCAAAGAGTTTGGGTCTTCAAGTGGCACCGATCAGACAACAGTTCAGGGCAATCAACTTAGATGATGTGCAGGCCGTTGGCATTGTTCGGAATGTTGAACTACGCATTAGTTATTGGAAGGACAAATTCTCTATTGAAGTAATTCCACGTGATGAATATGATCTTATCTTGAGTTTATAATTTTTTATAGCATGAATGCCATGATCAATATGAGAACCAAGTCAATTGTTATTGCTAACCCAAAATGACCAGTGCCCATGATCTTTGGGTTGATGAAGACCAAGAGCATCTCAGTGATACAACTCATGGATGGAAGGTTGAGAGTTGAGGAGCTCGTAGATGACTCGAGAGTAGAGCCACAACCTTTGAAGGAGTCAAAGGTGGAGTTGGGGCAACCTATACCAAATTAAAGTGAGATGCCTATTCATGTGCCTTTTCCTGAAGTGGGAGACTTGTCGAACAACATGGATGAGGCTGAACTCAGCTTGTGGAATGAGTTGGGATTCAAGTCGTATAATTGTCAAGTCAAAAAAGGATAGACCAAGGAGACGAAATAATTGCCAACACTTGAGGAAACCGATGATCCAAGAAAAGGATGTAATTAGGCAAGTGAAAGACTTCTGAGTTGAGAACGCCGAGAGTGTTGCTTGATTGGATAGGAAAGAATGTCATAGTTCTGAGGTTTTCAAGGCTCGATGTACGAAAAATGATCTAAGGGAACAAAATAAGTCTTGAGCTACTAAAGGCTTAGGGTTTCTTGAAAATGTATATATGTATCCAAGATAGTTTTTTGTATTTAATATCATAGATAGTGATTTTATATTTGATTTTTTTTGTTTTGGTTGGAAAAGTAGATTTTATATTAGTGATCCATAAAGGAAGGATTACATGATAAGCTAAGGTCCAAACATAAAAGAAGTTCCAGCAATTGTGGTGGTTTCGCAATCCAATCAGATGAGAGATTTTTAGCATAATGGGCCCTTGCAACCCAATTAACGACACGATTTTGATCCCTAGGAAAATGCTGCAACCCAACGTGTGTTAGTTCTTGTAGAAGCCCACAACAATAGTAATTGGATGGTAGTTAGGTAGATGGTAGTTGGAGAGAGTGGATCTCTACCATTTAATTAAAGGATGATCAGCAATAGTAATTGGATGGTTTCATATAAAAGTAGGGATTCTCTCCCTCCTTATTTGTATCATGCAACATTTAAGTAATAAAAATAATTTTTTTTTTATGATTAAAATGGACTAGTGAGTGATTGAGTGATACACTAAGGAAAGCTTAGGTTAGGTGTCCAAACAAGAAGCCAAAATGAAGCATATATGCCGCACCGTTCACTATATCAAGTATTGGCCCATGACACTGGTATGCGATAATTACATAAGTAGAACGAGGAAAATTACAATGTCATTGTGAGGTTCATAAACCGACCGATGGAATCTTCAGCTCTAGAGAAAAAGACAAACAGGTGACTGGCAAAAAAATAGTGAAAACAAACTAGGAAAGAGAGAAATTGATATGTCACAATATCAAAAGTAAATGCGACAAGAAGGCTGCTTTTGTTAGCGTAGACAGCTTTTGGTTGCGCCGTTACTTTTCCACGCCGCCACGAGAGAGAGAGAGAGAGGGACAACTCGCCATTGAGTTTTCACATCATGATGTCAAATCGGACTAGCCTTTTTAGATGGAGTGATTCTATTAATCAAATCGTTTTCTTTCCGGAAAATGCTCCCAATTCATTGGAACCCTACCCGCTTGCCATAATACAATTCTCTCTCTCAAGGTATATCCAGCAGATATATTGCCTGAGAGTGAGCAAATCAGCCGATTTGGTCTGATTCCAAGTCATCAATCCGTTTTTCAATTTTATAAAAACGAAATTGGTAATTTTTAGTTTGGTTCTCGATTTTGAGAAAAAATTAGACCGGACCAACTATTTTTTTATTTAACAATATATATTTGAATTTATTAAAAAATATAATAAATCCTAAAATAATAATAATTATAATAATTTTTTAATTTTTTTACTAAATAGTCAGTTGATTGCATTGGATCAGACCAAACCAGTTGGTCTGAACCTAGTCTTAAGACCAACCAGTCCGGTCCCCAATCCCAAAAAAATGGGACCCGATCTTCTCGTTTCGATTCTCGATTCTACTTTGGAATCGGATCGGACCGGAAATGGATTATTCTTAATACTGCCAAGCTTGAGCTTTGATTCAACTCGCATATTGACACTGAACATCAAATTTTCCTCTTGAACTCGTCTTGTATAGAAATTGAAGATATTTGATCTTGATTTTGATAATGCTACAATAGGATGAGCTTGAGTTGAACCTGAAACTTAATAAGCTAAAGCTGGAACTTTAAGGAATAACGCGAAATGCCCTCTTGGAGGGTGGATCATCTAATCGAAGCATTGATGCTTTCGTGCGCAGACAATTTGTGTTAATACAAGCTCGAAAACTAGTAAAGCAAAGCTCTCTCTAAAACAGCACTGCATTAAAACGTTCGCACCTATTAATCAGACAAATCCGCCGGAGTGTTGCACTTGGTGTGATAAGCTCTTCTTTGACTAGTCCTTCCCTTGGCCCTACTGTGCTTATCTTTTTCTGCACTTGCTTCCCACTAGAAAATTGTAACGGCGGAGCATGAATGGACGCTATGCCAGGACCACAAACGGGGCAGGTTTGCATTGGATGGAAGAAATCGCGTCAAAGACACTATTCTCCGTATGCTGTGGCGTCAACAGAGAAAGAGCACGGTACGTTGAATGATGGCGCATTCCACGAAGTTAGTACATTGAATGATAGTGCATTCCACGAAGTTCTCCACATTCGAGTAGATGTGACGGGTAAAAAAGAAAGTCAATCATTCGACGTGAGCCAGAAATTGCGCATCCCATATTATAAAATATTAGGTGGGCCGACATTTATGCTGTCGAGAAAAGAGCAGGGAGCATTAAAAGCTATCGCAATTCGCCAAGTTAGCCACGCGTGCTCCACCATCCCACGTGGAGTATGGAACTCACCCAATATTTTCTCGTAATTGTGGCTCCTATTGGATGTGTTTAAAACTCCACGTAGGATGGTGCAGCGCACCATTCAACTGTTGACACGTGTCCATCTGGTCCATGCTCCTATCCGCGAGCACAGATTAACCTTTGTGTTGGATCTTTCCAGTCCACAAGTACTTGTCCCAATTGCATCCATCCCTTTTCTTTTCTTTTCACTCGAAGTTCTTTGAACCGTCGAGTCAATGGATCTCTCGCGGTCACATGCCGGGGCGGCGAGGACGGTGCATGTGGTGGCAATTCCGTATCCGGGAAGGGGCCATATCAACCCCATGATGAACCTCTGCAAGCTCCTCGCGTCGATGGCGCCAGATATTCTCATCACCTTCGTCGTAACGGAGGAGTGGCTCGGGGTCGTCGGGTCTGAGCCGAAGCCTGATGCGGTCCGATTCGCCTCCATACCCAATGTCATACCGTCCGAGCGAGTCCGAGCGGAGAACTTCCCCGGGTTCTTAGAAGCGGTGATGACGAAGATGGAGGCTCCTGTAGAGCAACTCCTCGACCGGCTCGAGCCGCCGGTGACCACGATCTTGGCCGACACGTACCTCTTCTGGGCAGTTCGGATCGGGAACAAGAGGAAGATCCCGGTGGGGTCGTTCTGGACCATGGCGGTGTCGGTGTTCTCAGTGTTCCATCACTTTGACCTCCTTGTTCAGAACAACCATTTCCCCATTGATCTGGCAGGTGTGGTTTAATTGGAGAAGATGCCTTTTTCTTTTTCATTTTGTGCTTTCTGATTTGCGAATCGATTGATGGATATTGTCGATGTGTTTTGCGCAACAGAGCGAGGAGATGAGCTCGTAGACTACATACCAGGACTTTCGCCGACCCGTTTGGTCGATCTTCCGACGTTCTTCGAAGGCAGAGGCAGAGTAACCGTGGGCAGAGCACTGGAAGGCTTCTCTTGGATGCCGAAAGCTCAGTATATAATCTCCACCGCTTTTTACGAGCTCGAACCTCATGCCATCGATGCTCTCAAAGCCGAACTTTCGCTCCCTATTTACACCGTCGGACCTTTAATACCTTACTTGGAACTCGAAGATAAATCCTCGGTGTCAGCATCTCGAGATGACCGTCCTGATTACTTCCGGTGGCTAGACTCTCAACCGGAAGCCTCCGTCCTGTACATTTCTCTAGGGAGTTTCCTATCAGTCTCGAAAGAACAAATGGAGGAGCTTGCGGCAGGAGTGCGCAGCAGCGGAGTTAGGTTCTTGTGGGTGAGCCGAGACGGCGGTTCCTGGGTTGAAGACAGTGTTTGCGGCGATAGGGGTCTGGTGGTGCCCTGGTGTGATCAGTTGAAGGTGCTGAACCACTCTGCGGTTGGAGGGTTCTGGACGCACTGCGGGTACAACTCCATCCTGGAAGCTGTCTTTGCCAGCATCCCGATGCTCGCCTTCCCGATCTTTTGGGATCAAATCCCCAACTGTAAGCTGGTGGAGCAGGACTGGAAGATTGGTTGGAGAGTGAAGAAGACAAGGGCCGAATTGGTGTCAAGACAAGCCATTTCTGAGATTCTCCAGAGGTTCATGGACTTGGACAGTGAGGATGGAAAGGCAATCAGGAAGAGGGCAAGTGAGCTTCGACAAGCTTGTGGCCAAGCGATCCTGAAAGGCGGGTCGTCTTACTCAGACATCAATGCTTTCATTGGGGACATCTTCAAGAAAATAACGTGCTAATGCAAGAATTCATGGACCCTCGAGTGGCGGTGATTCAGGATCTCTCAATTGATCTGAATACTTGGCTGGAGAAAGGCTTTGGGAAAGTGCAATTCCGACTCATGATAGAGCTTGCCAATTGCGGCTTTCGACCAGTATTTGTACTACTAATGTTTCTTTGATTATCATGAATTGAATTCTACCTTGACAGTTCTTTCTAGCAAAAAACAAAAAAAGACAATGTTAGAATCTTTCATTGAGAAAGTTTAATTAAAAAATTTACATTTTTACAGCAATGGGCAATGATTTCATAGAATCTCACGTGTATTAGTGTAAGAGGTCCTGGTTCGAATCTTTCCATACCCTTTTTTTATGTCCTCAAAGTGTGGAAATATGTAATTAGAAATATTTCATTAGGGAAGCAAATATGGGCCAAGCAATATCTGAACTCAAGACCTCCTACTTAACTATGATGAAGGCTAGTGCATGGAAAATTCAAAAGGCCAAACTAAATGTGAATATTTCATTGGGAAAGCAAATATGGGCTAAGGAATATTTGAACGGAAGACTTTCTACTTTGATATCATGCTGAAGGCTAGGGCTTGGAAGACTCAAAAGCCAAACTAAGTGTAAAGGGAAAGTCATAGAATGTGCGATTCTGTGAACAATTGACAGTGATTTTACTGAATCTCATACTCTAGTTATTCTAAAAACTTAAGTTGTTAAATTGAACTTTAGCCTAAGTCTAAAATGTGGAAATAAGTAATTGAAATTATTTCACTAGGGAAGCATATATGGGTCAAGAAAAATTTGAACTCAGGATTTTTTGCTTTGATCCCATAACGAAAGGTAGGGCTTGAAATATTCGAACTCTAGACCTCAAAAGTTTCATATTATGCAGGAATTTGTGAGATTTGTAATTGTTATATGAATATATGACTTGATATTTAAATATCATAATATTTTAATATAAAGTGCTATCAATTATTTTAAATACTTAAATTATTACTTAAATTATTACATCCATACGTAATTTCTTATTTTAAATATTCAAACACGCATTGTTAATTTTTTATAGTCACGAATTGAATTCCACCAACTCCCTCCCCCTCCCCCAAAACAGAGTTCTTCCAACCAAAAAAAGAGGCGATGTTAATACGTCAGTTCAACTATCATTGAGGGAGCAACGTCGTACTCCTCTGGTAAAGCTTATTAAACATTATTATCGATCATCTCGATCAAGCAGGCCAGACCGGGGAATTTTGAGACCCCACTCACCCACGTTGAATTATAGCTGCGTTTCGTGTCAACACCACGAGCTGAAGAAAGCATACTGGCCACAGAAGACGTGTACGGCTCCATATCTATGTTTTGCGTCGATCAGTCAACTTCAGACAATTTCATTCGGTAAGGCATGACGCCATCACGTTACCTTTGTCATATGTTTTCCCCTTGATGCTCGGCATTCGCCCTGTGGTTGATCGCCCCCGTCTCTCACCTGGCCCCCAGCCAACGCCACCGCCCACCGCCTAGTCGCTCAAATGGATCGCCAAGCATCGACCTGCCACGTGGTGGCGTTGCCGTATCCCGGACGAGGGCACATCAACCCTTTGATGAACCTGTGCAAGATCCTAGCTTCCCAAGCCCCGCACGTGGCCGTCACCCTTGTCCTCACCGAGGAGTGGCTCACCCTCATCGGCCCCGACCAGAAGCCGAGCAACGTATCCTTCGCTGCCATCCCGAACGTGATCCCGTCTGAGAGGGTCCGTGCTCAGCACTTCTCCGAGTTCATCGAGGCCGTCTTTACAAAGATGCAAACCCCGTTCGAGGAGGTGCTTGACCGGCTCCGCCCTCTGCCGACCCTCATTGTGGCCGACACGTTGCTGTCCTGGGCGGTCCGCATCGGGAATCAGAGGAACATTCCGGTAGCCTCGTTTTGGACTACCGCGGCCTCAAATTTCTCCTCCTTGTACCGATTACATCTTGAGCGGAATGGCCATGTACCACAGAATTTGTCAGGTTAGCCATCGTTTTAAAACTGGCCAAAATTTCTGAGCTTTGGCCTTGCCTATCACACGATAGAGCTTCTGGGTTTTGCTAAAAATCTCGCATTGAAAGAATTTCGTAACACGATAAAAATGTAAATTTCACCAAAGAAACTGAAGACTCGACCCATACTATTTCTGCTCAAGAAATCGCCAATCAATTAGCTGTTCTGATGCACATAAATCCCAAAATTCCATATCCAATTTCACATTATTTACTAAGTAATTGCCCTTTTTGTCAAAAAAAAGGGGACGAAAAGGTGGATTCCGTTCCTGGGATTCCTCCAACAGATTCGCCGGACTTGGTTGATGGAAGTATTATGCAGAGAGTCCGCCTAATGTGGGATTGGGTCCCTCGAGCACAGTACCTGTTGCTTTCTTCTATGTACGAGATTGAATCTCAGATGGTCGATGCTCTGAAGCCGATCCTGTCGTTTCCTATCTACACCATCGGTCCATCAATCCCATACTTTGAGCTCGAAAGCAATCCTCGCTCGACCAGCGACTCAAATTACATTATAAATTGGCTGGACCGGCAACCGGGCAGCTCTGTTTTATACTTGTCCCTAGGTAGCTTCCTTTCGGTCTCGAGCTCCAAAATGGATGATATTGTGGTGGGGTTGCGCAACAGTAATGTCCGATTCTTGTGGGTGGCACGTGACGAGGTTTCTAGGCTAAAGGAACTATTGCCTGACGGAGACATGGGGATTGTGGTGCCGTGGTGTGACCAGTTGAGGGCATTGACACATCCATCGGTTGGGGGGTTCTGGACCCACTGTGGGTGGAACTCGATCCAGGAGGGTGTCTATGCGGGGCTTCCATTCCTAGCATACCCGATAGCTATGGACCAAGATCTCAACTGCAAGCTTGTGGTGGATGATTGGAAGGTCGGATGGAGGGTGGGTGAGGGTGACATTGCCGGGCTAGTGCGCAAGTTCATGGACCTGGCTGACGACAATAGCAGAGAATTGAGGAGGAGGGTCAAAGATTTTCGAGAGTTATGCCACCACGCGATTGGACCGGATGGATCATCTGGGAATAACATCAGGGCCTTCATTAGGGACATTTCGCACGATGCAGCGAAAATTCAGGACAGCAGTTAGTGCTTCAATCTCTTGTTGAACACAACTTGTTATTGTTCTCTGTCAATTTGCGAGGGTTAAAGCTTACTATACGAGTATCACACCCTTTAATTTAGCTTCCCTCATGATTTTGGGGATAGAATGTTTTTGTCTGGTCTATCAATTCCAACCTCCTTGAAGTTAAAAACATGACAATGAAAAGTAATTTCTTAATATTGGTTGGAACTTATTTGGTAGAGTAAATTCTACTTGGTAAATAATACATAAGTTTCTAGATAAGAATATGTCCGTTGGTGTCTATAGCCTTGGGTCCGCTATTCATATACAATTTGTGTATTCTATATTCATCAAAGCAAGTTTCAAATATCAATGATTTTTAACATATCACAATAAGTTTTCTATTGATTTAAGTAAGAAGAAAAATTCTGGTGTCCCATGTTTGACAATGGGCAAATCATTTTCCATACTAACAGATTCATGGAAGTTTTCGTAAAAAAGTCGATTGACAACTTGTTTGGTCCGTCCACATTAACGTTTTCCTAACACCATAAAAAAATATCACAGCTATTTGATTTTTTTCAAATTACCAACATATCTTTTCACAGATAAACGTCTTAAAGTTATTAGTTTTCTACAAAATTACAAATTCTAATCCCAATTACTTACCAATATTTATTGGATTGTTCCAATTTATCAATTATTTTAATAATTTATCATCATTTTACTGAATCGGCTACAGACATGTTACGGTCATCAAATAGGAATTGGAAGTTTTTGTAGATGAGTTAATAGATCCATAAGTAATTCATATTTATGAAAAACTTGGTAACTTAAACTTGACAAATAAATATAAATTAGTTGAATTTTTGGTAATGTTTAAAGGAGCTGATGATTTCTTATGCTGGTAACTTTAACCCGTTGGCAAACTCTTAAAGAAGTATTGGTACAATTATCGCAACAACTGGTGCTTTTGAAACAATGAAATAAACATTAGTAATTAGACTAAAGCCAGAATAAATAATTTCATACAACTATCAGTAGCTTTCTAAGTTAGCTGGGAACATTTATAACGCTTTGGAAAATATTTTGGAAAATTTGTTGGTAAATTGTGGGAATAGTTAGCAAATAAAAACAACCAAATAAATGTTGATGACTGACTGAAATAAGATTGAGTAGTTTGAGAAAAGAGTTAGTAATTTAAACTCTGCAAGATAAATGTTAGTGAATCACCAGAGTGATCAGTATCTTTCAAAAAAGGCGATAATTTCGTATAAAAGTTGGTCTTTTTAACCCGTTGAAAATTATGCAAATACGTGCAATATTTAGATATTTTCTTTGATCAAGTCAAAGCAGTGGTGGGAACCACTTTATAAGAAAAAGAAAAAAATGGTTGAAAAGTCAAAAAGTAAAGGAAAAAGGAAGCAACATTGGACATTCTGCCATTAAGGGGGCCGAGACACGCGTGGAAGTAGAGAGGAAAGAAAGGAAAGACAGACAAAGAGGAGAGGAAAAGAGAGAGAGAGCGACTCAACTAGGCCTGAAAAATGTTCGCACCACTCGTTCTTCCAGAAGAATTAGTTTTCAAATTTGAGACTTAAATTCAGAATAATGTGAAATTTGATTCACAAAATCTGATTTTTGAGTTGTTGAGTTATGGAATATCATAAAAATAGTGATTTATGGTGTTGTAGAGCCATGAATTTGACATGAGTTGTTTAGAAATAATAATCAGAGTGAGAATTTTAAGATTTTGTGTGCGAGTTTCGCATTACAAATAGCTTGAATAATCGCTTTAGCATGTGATTTGTTAGTAGGAGTCATTTTGCTATCGTCTAAGCTTAGTATAGTCATTTCATAGTTGAAATAGCATTTTACTTGGTTTTTACATTGTTCCTGGCTCTTTTGATAGCATCGCAAGATTGATGGTTTGAGTAATATTTGCTATTTGATGTTGGGGCATCCTAGGTGACTGGTAGTGATATCTTCTTTGGTTTTGTAAAATCAGTGTTTAGTATTTATGAGTTATTATGGGATGGCTCAATAAACCTTTCCTAAAGGGTTATGCATACTACATATTTGATTTATGAGATAACTCTTGAAAAATTTGAGAAACCAATTGTGATATGAACTGGTAAATGACTAAGTACCACATGATTTGTGAGGACCACCTTTAGAGCCTTGTAGCCAAGGGCTAAGTGCTATGTGACGACTTGAGTCAATTGGAGCCACCTCTAGGGCATTGTATAATTGATATGCATATTAAAGGGTTAGGTGTTACACGATAACGTAATTTCGTGGGAGTTACCTCTAGGACGTTATATTATTATTATTATATGTAGGCCAGTGAATCTACATGATAACATAAATTCGTGAGAGGCACCTTTAGAGCCTTTAGTTAGATATTGGGCATGGAATGAACCACTAACATGAGATATGACGAGTTCGATTATTAAACTAAACCAATGATACTTATTTTGATATTATGAATGAATCGAAAATTTTGCTATCGATACAAATAAGTAGAAATAATATATAACTCATTTTATTTTTGTAAGTTAGTTATATTTTGAATTGGCATAAATGGATCAAGTCTTTGAATTTTAAATGTGCAATGTGGAGGCTTGATCAACTTAGTAGAAATATACTACTAATTGGGTTGTAGTTGTTCATCCACTTGATTTTTAGGTTTTTTTGGGTTAGCGGCAATTAGGACAAGAGCACTATCGGTGGGAAACCTTCAGGAGTTGTATTTGGGGTATGGCTTAAGGGAGTTGTTTTTATAGTTTTTAATAGTTTGTTCGGTTGATTGAGTTCTAGTTATAACTATTCTTTTTGGTGGATAATGGAAATTCTGATATTATAACCAACCTATTGGTTTATTTTATATATATATATGTGTGCGCGCGCGCGCGAATGTATGTTAATATTAGGTTGTTAATTATGTTTGAGGCTGCATTTTTCATGTGGAAAGATGGCCTTGTTAATTCCTTTCTTAAAGTTTTGGGGGGTGTGACAACATGTCATTAGCTTGAAGGAAAATCAGTACATTTGAAACAATCTAAATAAAATTTCTACATGGACTAAAAGAGAATTGGTAATTTTGTATAAAAGTTTAGTGATTTTTAACGGCATAAGTACAGCAGGAGTGCCAAAAGTTGGCACGAAGTACACCTGTCAAAATGGGTTATGCTTCCTTTTAGTATAACCCATATATGACCCATTTAAAGAAAACATGACCCATTTAATATTTAAATGGGTCATAAATAGGTTATACACCAATTTTGACAAGTGTATATATAATGTGTTTAAAAATTAAAAAGACTAAAATACATAAGTTGTTAATGAACTTGAATAAGTTTAAAATCTTTAAAAAAGATTATAAGAATAAATTTTCCTAAATTTAGTTATATAGAGAAATGTTTTAATAATATGGGTCGGGTCGGGTATGGGTTGGGTATGGGTTGGGTTGGGTATGAGTCAAAAATTTTATACTATGCTTAAATGGGTCATAAACGGGTTAATGAGTCAATTTGGGTCGGACCATTTATGACCCGACCCAAACCCAACCCAACCCACCCGTTTAACAGGTCTAGCACGAAGGGACACTTAAGTGTCAAAAGTTACAAAAGGTACACTTAAGTGTCACTTTTTTAAAAAATTGGATCACTTAAGTGCTAAGTCGTCGGAACCTTGTCGGAAATCCTACGTGGCAATTTTTTATTAATTTTCTTGCCTACGTGGCTCGCCGGAAACTGAATCGGCCAAAAATAAGCCAAAACGACGTCGTTTTGGCTGACGTGGATTTAAAAATTATTAATTAAATAATATTAAATAATTAAAAAAATATTATTATAAAATCAATTTTATTTAAAAAAAAAAAGAGGAAAGGAGGGGATCGGCGAGGGCAGCCCTCGTTGCCCCACCTTGCCGGGAAGGGCCGACGACGGTGGGGGAGGGTCGGCCAGCGGCGAGGGCCTCCACGCCCTCGCCTAGATCTGGGGCGAGGGTCGCGACCCTCCCCCAGATCCGGCGAGGGTCACCGGCCCTCGCCCAGCCGGGCCAAGGGCCGTCGGCCGCAATGGCTATCGGCAACCGCGGGGAGGCCGCAACGGCCTCACCCAAGGCCTTTGCGGCCAACGGCGAGGGTCAACGGTGGCCCTCGCCGGCCTTAAAAAAAAATCAAAAAATCAAAAAAATTAATTAAAATATTAAAATAATGTTTTTCAGTTACCACGTCAGCATTCCGGCGGCCACGTCAGCTTTTCCGGCGATGTAGCACTCAAGTGATCGATTTTACTCCGATGTGGCACTCAAGTGAGCAAAAAAAAAAGTTTTGGCATCAAAGTGAGCGCCGTACGAAAGTAATGGTACTCCTAGTGTACTTATGCCTCTATATTTATAAGGATGTCCACCGCCTGCACTCCAAGATACAAGAAGCAAAGCTGAACTTTTCTCTTATTTGCCGCCTTCGATGTGAAAGTCTAGCTGCAATTTTCTATCTTATAAGCCAGCTTTGAATTGTCACAATTGTGGGCTGCATGTTGGCTTTTTACGCGCTTCCTATGCAAGTAAAGCAATCCTCTTCTAGCCATGAAGTCGGTAGAGAGAAGTAGGCAAGTTGAACTTTGCCTCCCTTTTCTTCTTTCTTAGATTGCTTCCCGTTGCTTCTTCATTATTCTGCATCAATCTTTTTCGAAGAAACAAAATCAATTTTACTTAATTCCTAATAATCAATTCCTTCATCAGGGACGTTTCCCATGGCAGTGACAGCTCAGAATGTCGAATGTATAATTTGATCGGTGATGTTTCTGCATTCCAATAAATGTTGGTAAATCATCAAAATTACTGGTAAATTTAAAAGTGGCTCGCTAATTTCTAAAATAACTCGGTAACTTTAGCCCGTTGGTGAACTCCCAACAAATGTTGGTAAAGTTGGTAGTGGACTCGCATAATTATTTGTTATTTTAATATAAGAGTTAGTAGTTTTACAAGTTGGTAAAAATTATGCAAATTATTGTTGATAAATGATCGGAATCAATGATAATATATCAAACTAAATTTTGGTCAATAAATGATGAAAACTAACTCAAATTAAGAGTTGGTAATTTTATATAAAAAAAAGGGTTGGTAACTTTAAACCATTGGACAAGTCAATAATTTTCAAAGGTGTCAATAATATCATATAAAACAATTACTTTAAACCGACTGTATACTCCTCAAATAATTGTTAGGGAAATTGTTGAAACAGATGGTACTTTTGAAAAAATCTATTAATAGTTGGTATGTGACTCAAAAAAGAGAAACATCGGTGACTTTAAAACATTTGTAAGTTGTGCATATATATATTATTATATTAATTCAAAAGTTGTTAAATTTGAAAAATCAATTACATGTTGGTAATCAGATAAAATAAAAGTTGATAATTTCAAATAAGAGTTAATTGAATTTAGTTATGCAAATAAATTTTCACAAATTATTCGAATAATTTTTTATAATTTCAAAAAGAGTATAATTTCGTATGAGACTTGTTAGCTATAACACGCGGGTAAGCTTCCCAAAAATATATTGTTAGCTTATCGTAAGTGTCGGCATTTTTCAAATAACCAAATGAACGTTCTTGCTAAACTTAAGCGGTGTTACTATGTTTCAAAATTAAGTACTGATAGATTGTTGGAATGGTCATTATTGATATCAGATATAATTATCCAAATGCATCGATAATCTCCAAAAATACACAATGGTAAATGATTGGAATAGTTTTCAAAACAACCAAATTTAAGTGGTCATATGACTCAAACATAAGTTTGTGTAATCAAAATTAGTTGATAACTTGATGGTAAAATACTCAAATATTTATCACATCGGAACGCTCCAAATTAAATGTTACTCAACCAATGTCACATTGCGATAGTCATTTAGAATTCGTCATGTTAATTTAAGATTGGATAATCCAAATTAATTTTTTCAATCATACACGACAAAATCCCACTCGTGGTTAAACTGGTGCGGTGCTTTATCATATAATAATTTCTTTCGCTCCGCCGTCACGAGGAAAGGACTACCGCAAGTGGCGGAGGAAGAAGGGCGCACGCTAGCTTCATTATTGTACATCCCTGGCTCGCAGATCGACGAGTCAACTCATCAAGTTCGAGAACCTTCATTGAACTCCGAGGAAAATTCACTGGTTAGACGTCCTCGCAACTTCAAGAAAATGGAAGCACTGTTGTCATCGACCTCTGCCGCCGGCAGCCGCCACATGGTGGCGATGCCATATCCAGGACGAGGACACATCAACCCCATGATGAACCTGTGCAAGAACCTGTCCTCCAGAGCCCCAGGCATCACCATCACCTTCGTCGTGACCGAGGAGTGGCTTGGCTTCATTGGGTCCGAGTCCAAGCCCGCCAACATATCCTTGGCCGCCATCCCGAACGTGCTCCCCTCAGAGCTGGTCCGGGCTCAGCACTACGACGAATTCATTGATGCCGTTTTCACCAAGATGGGAGGTCCGTTTGAGGAGCTGCTGGATCGGCTCCAGCCTGTACCGACTGTCATCGTGGCCGACACTTTCCTGAGCTGGGCCCTCCGCGCGGGGAAACAGAGGAATATTCCCGTGGCGTTGTTCTGTCCGTCGGCGGCCTGGGATTTCTCTTTCTTCTATCACTTCCATCTCTTTGAACAACACGGTCACTTCCCGCTTGATTTATCTGGTAAGCTCAGTCTCCGTTTTATCTCATTATAGTTGTGTCACCGAGTTTTGATACTCAGCGCTGAGCTTGCCTTTGCTTTGTCTTCGCTTTGTCACAGAAAAAGGGGACGAGCAGGTCGATTACATTCCCGGACTTCCTCCGACACGATTAGCAGACTTGATCAGCACCGGAACGATTGATTTAATTCTACAATACGTCCTTGATGCATTTAGCATCGTCCATGAGGCCAAGTATCTCTTGCTCGCAACTGTGTATGACGCGGAATATCTGGCTGTCGATGCTCTTAAAGCTAGCTTGTCTATCCCGGTCTACACAATAGGTCCGGCCATCCATTTCTCTCGACTTGCAGATGACTCTTGTTTGAATGACACCGATTACTTAAAGTGGTTGGACTGTCAGCCGAGTGATTCCGTCCTATATATCTCCCTCGGAAGCTTTCTCTCGGTCTCTAGCTCTAAGATGGATGAGATTGCTGGGTGCTTGCACGACAGCGGCATTCGTTTCATGTGGGTGGTGCGCGAGGAAGCCTCCAGGCTGAGAGAGTTGTGCGGCAATAGGGGAATAGTCTTGCCATGGTGCGACCAGTTGAGGGTGCTGTCACATTCGTCAGTTGGCGGGTTTTGGACACATTGTGGATGGAATTCGATTTGGGAAGCTATTGTTGCCGGAGTTCCTCTCCTTGCATATCCCATAGCTATGGATCAAGGTGGTAATGCAACACTAGTCGTCGAGGACTGGAAGATCGGCTGGAAGGTGGGTAGGGAGATCACGAGCCTCTTGCGTAAGTTCATGGATTTGGAGGACGATGAAAGCAGAGAGGTCAGGAGACAGGCTAAGCATCTCCAGGAGTTATGTCGGCGAGTGATCGGAAAAGGTGGATCAACCGAGACTAATATCAATTCTTTCATCAGGGACATTTCCCATTCCAGTGAAGTTCAGAAAGTTTAATGTATTAGTTGATCAGTGATGTTTATGCATTTAAACTTGAAGTTAGAGGCCATTGTATGACAAAAAGCAGGAGGAACTGCACAGTGAAGTATTCAATTCTCTTCTGGTAAACTCAATAATACTTCATTGGTAGGTAAGATTTTTTGGACAGACGATCGACACTTTACACACAGCAGACCCAACCTATAAATGACATGCCAGTCACTTGAATGGAATGTCTAATTAACCGAAGAACGCCCAAGTGGTGGTCTGGGGACAATCGAGGCTGGTCGACTATTTTGCACCAATTCAAGTTGTCGATGGGTCCAAACGTTGTTCTGGAATGAAAATGCATTTGAATACTGTCTGCTGATAGGCATTAGCAACTCATTTATTATGGTTCCCTACACTTCGATTACCTAATCGAGCTATCCATGCTGTGATTTTATTGTTCATGTCCATATCTTGCCACTGTGATAGCCATTTCACCCCTCTACATGCAAGCTCGATACACCAGTATCTACTTCACTATGAAGGAGGATAATACCTCGCTGTCATTATTTTCTGCAGAGATAAGTCGATATTAGGGATGGGGCTATAGCTTGTCTGGCGGGGCCACTGCCCCCAATTGAAGTCCAATGTTCAATTTAATATATGTGTTACCTTGTGATGAGGATACTGATTCATCCATAAACTCTTGGCTTTCGATCCTTTATAGTTGGCTTTAATAGTCCAAGCTGGTCTTGTGTTTCTTTCAAAGATAACCCGACCCAAGGCAATAGTGTTTTTCTTTGTTGCTTTTGGCAACTTCATTAGTAACTACAAAGACAGTTCCTTTTATCTTTATCCGGTTCTGATGACAAAGAATAGACAAGTTACATATCCTGCGATATCGTTTTCAATGTCTCCACTCACTTTGCTTTGACCCTGTTTGATATCCAGGTCATGGGATTCGCATATTTGTAAATGCATGCCTTGTCTGGCAGAGCATAGTAACTACTTGTCACTTGCATCTGGACATATTTATTGTTGGCTAATCTAGCTAACATCAAACTCTGGTAAAATAGAATAATCCTCTAGGTAGCTGGCAAATCTTAGCTGCCAGTTTGTAACGATTTTTCATATATGCTGACAATATATAGCAGAAGGAAGTGAATGTGCTTGCTCATCCTCATAGGTATGTTATTCTCCAGTATGTCGAATTTGGCAATCTGTTGAAGCCTTGCTTTTAGCATTGTGTTTTTGAAGAATTTTTATGATTTATGTTCTCTTTTAGAAGATCTGGTGATTTGGCTCAATGAGCTATTTGAAGCAAAGGGATCTGTACAGTTCTAGTTTCTTCTATATGAAGTACTCCCGTTCCAGATAAGGAGTGGTTTAGTTTTTTCAAGTTACTGCTGCCTAGTCAGTACTTTTCAAGTCCATTGCATGCTTTTGGAATCGGCTGAATGATGATTATGATATTTATCGCTTCGACACTCTTTATACATCGATTGTCGACTGAATTTATTTCGAAGAGTGATTAATTAAATTCATCAAATAGTTTCAGATGATTAGTAGAACTTTTTGTTGGCATTGGCCATCACTTTGCACGACATACCAGAGGCATATTTTTTCAGATTCAGTAACTATTTCCCTTGTTTATCTGCGCACCTTTTGTTTTGTCATGGTATTTCTTACTGTTCCAGCTTTCAATCATACTTCCTACGGCTGCTTACCGACAATATCTCTAATTGGGCATCATGTTGCATTATAGCACTGCCTCTCGCATGTTTCTCTTTTATATGGGTACTCTGTTTCTTTCATGTGAATGTGTAGAATCTATGCCAAGTTATTGTCTGACTTTAAAGAAAGCTGTCAATGCCAATGGAAGTATAAATGTATTATTTACGACGATAAAGAAGTAAATTGGCTTATTATCTAATTCTTTTTAATATCTCAATTAAATCCGTCGGTGTGAAAAATAGTCCACGCTACAATTTTATCATCATCATCATCAATCTATCTCCTATGTGATTGCGAGACATCAACTTTTGTTACAAAACACATTTCAGTAAGGGGAACAATTTTTTTATGATGCAAAATATGAACTCTTATCCTGTCAGTCTTCATGCTTGATTGTACTTAGTATAGCCTAGGATTAAAAATACCTAGCCTAAGTCAATCCATCGCGGACCACTATTGTCAAATACATGAAGTAGAGTTAATTATTGTGATGATTATTTAATTATATATAAGAGCAATGATAGAAAATCATCCCCACACTTATTATCCTAATGACAAAATGTCAACAACAAAAAAGCACAAACATGAAATGAACCATAGCCATGAAGTTTTTGTTCCTTCTCACAATGATGAAACTTCACGTTTTTTGAAAACAAAAAAACAAACAAGAGCTCCTCTGTTTCTTAAAGGAATTAAATGGTGGATGGGCTACCCAAACATAGCCCGCCATAAATCATGAGGATTTCTTTTTGTCTTCGATCTTCTTCTGGCGCCATCAGAAATCAAGACATCCAACCAAATCTAGAACCCAAGTCATGAACGTGCTCAACTCCTACAATCAATTTTATACTATTCTAACAATTAATTTATAGGAAAAATAAGTATGTTTGAAACAATCTAAACGGAGATGCTACGTGGACTAAAAGAGAATTGGTAATGTCGTATAAAACCCAGTGATTTTAACTAAGTTATGTGAATTTATGTTTTTTAGTAAGGTAAGTATATAGATAATCAACCACGGAACTATACAAGAAAAAATGGGGGGTGAAAACTGTACCAACAAGCACTTAACTAGAGAACATGTCATTGGAGTGACAGGGTACCGTAATCACAACAATAAGAAGGGTAAACAGGCTAGAAACAAAATGCCACAGGGGCCCAACAAGTCCTAGCACTAGGCCAACAGCAGCTATACATAAAAAATATGAGGGTCTAACCCTCAACTACGCTGCAATCTCCTATTCCTTGAGTTGTCTTCTACCTTGTTGAAAGCAAGGGCCTTATCCTTGACCGTCTTGATGAGCTGCAACTTCATGGAAGGAATGTGAAGGTTACGGCCGCGAAATATAATGTCATTTCTAATCTTCCAAATGATATAGTAGAGAGACCCAAATGAGAAACGGGCCAACTCCCGGAAGAACCCCTTGCCCGATAAGACATCAAGAACCCATTGGAGATTCTCTAACCAAGAAGAATTGGTCCATGGAAGATTACATTTCGCAGCCCAAAAAGAGGCTAGGGAATGAGGGACACGGCAGTCAAAAAATAGGTGGTTGACTGAGTCAGGCCTAGAATTACAAAAAGCACGTACCAAGATGGGAATTTATGTTGATAAACTAACTCCTCACTATTGCCATTGCAAAATGCTTCTGGTGGTTAGACTTTCGACTAGAAGCCTCCGTCCTGTACATTTCTCTGGGGAGCTTCCTTATCGTTCTCGAGTGACCGCGTGGAAGTGCACAATGGGGGAGTTCGATTCTTGGGGGCAGGCAGGGACACCGATGCTCGGGCTGAAGGTGTTTGCAGCGATAGGGGTCTAGTCGAGTGGGACTAGAAGATTAGTGGCGAGTCATCGTTGATACTGCCCACAGGATCATCATGGACTTGGACAGTAAGGATGGGAAGCAAATCAGGAAAAGGGCAAGCAAAGTTTCAATGAGCTTGTGGCCGAGCGGTCCTAAAAGGCAGGCCGTATTTACTCTTAACGTCTCAAGGAAAATAAAGTGCTAATGCAAGAACCCGGGGCCTCTCGAGAACCTACAATTCCGGATCTCTCGAATGATCCAAATGCTTAGCCGCAAAAGACGTCAGGAAAGTGCAATCCCGACACACAATAGAGGATTGCTAGTATCAGTTTTAAGGAGAGATTCCCCCCGACATGGTATCAAAGAATTGCGCTACAAGAGTTCAACATGGACTCATCTACAATTATACAGACATTTAACTATTATCCAATTGATTTTCAACCACACGACTCAACTAACGCTAAGGAACTTCAAAGCCACCAGCAACAGCTACCTATCTAACCCTCTTGTTAAGCTTATTAAACAGCATTATTGACCATCTCGAACAAGCAGACAACTCGTGGAGATTTTGGAGGCCCTCTCGTTGAATGGTTGCTGGCCGTCACCATCATGAGTTGAAGTAGCATTACACGTCACAAGACAAATTCATTTGGTATTTCATCAGACCCCATCAATCCTCGGAATGTGCGCTGTAATCAATCGCTTCTGTCTCTTCACTCGGCCATCGCCCATTTGATCCGCCGCGGCCCATCGGAATTATCGACCCCGCACTCACCATCACCGGTCGCCGCCAGCCGATCGAATGGAGCGCCAAGCACCGACCTGCCACGCGGTGGCGATTCCTTTCCCCGCACTAGGGCACATCAACCCCGTGATGAACCTGTGCAAGATCCTAGCCTCCCGAGCCCGGCACGTTGCCGTCACCTTCGTCCTCACCGAGGAGTGGCTCGGCCTCGTTGGCTCTGACCAGAAGCCAAGCAACATATCCTTCGCCACCATCCCCAATGTGATCCCATCCGAGCTGGTCCGGACTCAGCTTTCCCCCGAGTTCGCCGAGGCTGTCTTCACGAAGATGGAAACCCCATTTGAGGAGTTGCTCGACCAGCTCCGCCCTCCGCCAACCCTCCTGGTGGCCGACACGTTCCTGTACTGGCCGGTCCGCGTTGGGAACCGCAGGAACATTCCGGTGGCCTCGTTTTGGCCGAGCGCGGCCTCAAACTTCTCCTTCTTCTACCACTTCCAACTTCTTGAGCAGCACGGCCATTTACCCCAGAATTTGTCAGGTCAGCCGTCGTTCTAAGCCTAATTCAAAATCAACACTTGTCAAACTTCCGAGCCTTGCCTATCTATCACCCGATAAAACCGCAAGTAGGCACTTCTTGGATTTTGTAACTCTGGATAAAACGTACCTTTAACCAAAGAAACTGAAGTATGCACCCATACCTTTTCTGCGTGCCAAATCGCAAATCAATTTCCTGTGGTTCTTGCTATTTTGATGCACAGAAATCTTAAAATTCGATGTCCGTTTTCACATTATTTTCTGAGTAAACCGGCTTTCCTGTCCTAGAAAAAGGGGATGAAATTGTGGATTACATTCCTGGAATTCCTCCAACACGTTTGACGGACTTGCTTGGTGGAAGGAGCGAACAGATGATGCAGAGACTGCGCTTGATAGTTGACTGGGCCCATCGAGCACAGTACCTGTTGCTTTCTTCCGTGCACGAGATCGAATCTCAGACTGTCGACGCTCTGAAATCGAGCCTGTCGTTTCCTATCTACACCGTCGGTCCATCCATCCCGTACTTTGAGCTCAAAGACAATCCACGCTCGAACAACGACTCAGATTGCATAACAAAGTGGCTGGACCGCCAGCCGGGTAGCTCTGTTCTGTACGTGTCCCTCGGCAGCCTCCTTTCGGTCTCGAGCTCCAAAATGGATGAGATCGCAGTGGGGTTGCGCGACAGTAATGCCCGATTCTTGTGGGTGGCGCGGGACGAGGCGTCTAGGCTGGAGGAGCTGTTGCCTGGAGGTGACTTGGGGATTGTGGTGCCGTGGTGCGACCAGTTGAGGGCATTGACGCACCCCTCGGTCGGAGGGTTCTGGACTCACTGTGGATGGAACTCGATCCAGGAGGGTGTCTACGCAGGGCTTCCGTTCCTAGCATACCCGATAGCCTTGGACCAAGGTCACAATTGCAAGATCATTGTGGACGATTGGAAGGTTGGGTGGAGAGTTGGCAAGGACGACATCACTGGGCTAGTGCGCAAGTTCATGGATCCAGGCGACGGCGAGAGCAAAGAACTGAGGAGGAGGGCCAAACAACTTCAAGAGTTATGCCACCATGCGATTGGACCGGACGGATCGTCTGAGACTAACGTTGGTGCCTTTATTAGGGATATTTTGTGTGGTGCAGCAAACATTGAGGACATTAATTAATACGCCATTCTCTTGTTGAACATAGCCAGGATTCTTGTTCTCTATCGATTTTGTGAGAGTTAAGCTTACTTCATGAGTATCATGCCCTTTAATTTTGCTTCTCTCATGATTTTGGCAATAGAGTGTGGTTGTCCAGTCCTGAATTCCAGTCTCCTCGATGTAAATACATGATGGTGGAAAAGTAATTTCTGAATATCATCTGTAACATTTTGAGTAAGTTATACTAGATAGAATAGTTGAAATTTTTCTATTTAATTGCTTAACTTAGTACATTGATGAACTATGCTTGTAAATTATTAGAAGTTGTAGAAATAATAGCTGATAATTTAGGACGATTGATAACTACTAGTACTTAACACAAGATTGCTGGTAACTGATGAAAACATTAGTATAACTGTTGATATTCTCATAGATTTTTAGTAACTTATAAACTTGTAATTACTTTAATAAGTAATCAATCAAAGTTTAATTACCAACTGATTTCGAGATTTATGTGCCTCACGTGTTAGAATAGTATAAATTGATTGTTGGATTGGAGCACGTTCAGTAGTTCTAGATTTGGTTGGATGTCTTGATTAATGATGGACGAAAGAAGATGATTGAAGATAAAAGAAAATCAGCATGAATTACGGCGGGCGACGTTTGGTAATCCCTCCAACATTAAATGCCTTCATAAGGAAAAGACGAGCCATTGTTTGGTTTTTTGTCGATATCATCGTCGGAAGGAGCAAAGCGTTCATGGCTGTTGGCTCATTTAATATTTGTGTTTTTTTGTTATTGACATTTTTGTCCTTTGTACAATAAGTGTGTGGGATGTTTGTCTTCATCATTAAATAGAGCGTAGCTATTGTGCTATTATATAAAAATGTGAGGGTGAGCGTTGCATATTGACAGAAGCCATCATAAAGCATTCTAAATACAATTTCTCCCTCCAACTTGTTCATTCATTCCAAATTTCCAAAATTATCATTATTCTTTTGGTTACGACATACATTGTTTTATCTTGAAATGGACCTAGTCAATGCGACCATATTGCAATAGTTATTGAGAATTCATCATGTCAACTTACGAATGGATACTCTAAAATAAAACTTGAATTATATATGACGAAAATCCATTGATTAGACTCGTGCATTGTTTTATCATATTATAATCTCTTGCTTCCCCTTATAGGAAAACAACAACAGCAAGTGGCGAAAGAGAAAGGTGTACGCCAGCTCTATTATTTTACCTCCCCCACTCGCCGATCAATGAATTGACTCATTTAGTTTTTTTTTTTTTGTCATACTTTGTTCTTATACTAATTCTTACTCTCAAATTTTTACCCTACCTCCTTACAGAGCATAGGAGTTGAAACCTATACTTGAAACTAAATCGTCCCGACCCTAATCCCTTGAGAAATTTGAGATTTGAACCCCCACCTCTCCCTTTTTACTTGGGAAGGGTGATGATTACTGGGGCAAATCTCAGTAGTTGATTCACCTAGTTCAACAAGCTCAATTGAAATCTAGGAAAAATCCATTGGTTGGATGGCTATCAAAACTTGAAGATAATGGAAGCTCCATCACCATTGACCTCGGCCGTGGCCACTGCTGCCACTGCCAGCCTTCGCATAGTGGTGATGTCGCACCCAAGACGGGGCCACATCAACCCAATGATGAACCTATGCAAGATTCCATCCTCGAGAGTCGCAGACATTTGGACATAAGCAAGTCCTTAAAAGCCTCAAAGAGGAAGAAACATATAGGAGATTCGCCTTAGGGTGAGAGACCATCACCTTTGTTGTCACTAAGGATTGGCTTGGCTACATTGGTTCTAGGCCTAAGCCCACCAACACATCCTTGGCCACCATCCCGAACGTGCTCCCCTCGAAGCTGGTCCGGGCTCAGCACTACTCCGAATTCACCGAAACCATTTTCGCTAAGATGGGAGGTCCGTTTGAGGAGTTGCTGGATCAGCTCTGGCCTGCGCCGACTGTCATGGTGGCCAACCCTTTCCTGAGCTGGGCCCTCTGCGCGGGGAACCAGAGGAATATTCCAGTGGCGTCGTTACGGCCAACCGGGGGGGTCGGGTTTCTCTTTCTTCCATCACTTCCATCAATGACGTGGTCACTCCCCGGTTGATTCGTCTGGTAAGCTCAGTCTGCGCTTTGTCTTAGTATCGTTGCATCAATGAGTTCTGGAACTCCAATTACAGTGTCTCTGGCAATAGAATGGTTGTGGGCCTAAAAACACAACATTGGGATCAATTTAAACAATGAGTTTGACGATAGTTCCTTACTCCTCAATTGGCCATTCAGATCAAAGAATGCATGTTCAGTAGCTTCTACAGCGTGTAACATTTTCCTGATTGAAATTCTGGTGTATCAACAGACAAGATGACCGACCGATAAAGATGCCATGCTTGAAATGCTTTCAGTTCAGTTCATTTGAATTGGAATTCCTGCATAGAGGCGACAAATTATGCAGAGACAGTGTGCCAGTCTTGTCTGAATACCAGTTGATCGAAGAAACTAGTAAAAGCGGCCTTTGCTATATGTGCGCGAAGATCGGGTCTGATTGACGTCCGCTTCTTCTCTTTGCTTTGTCAGCAGAAAAAGGGGACGAGCGGGTCGATTACATTCCTGGGTCAGACTCAATCAGTTCTAGAGTCCTTCAACACTTCCTCGATGCATTTAGCATCGGACATGAGGCCAACTATCTCTTGCTCGGGAGCGTGTATGAGGTGGAATATCCAGCTGTTGATACTCTTAAAGCTAGCGTTTCTTTCCCGGTAAATACCATTGGTCTGGCCATTAATTTCTCTCGATATGACTTTTGTCACACCCCAAATCCTAGACAGAAAGGGGAATGACACGGCCGTCCTTCCTGTCGAAGGACGCAGCCTCTAAGCTCCCAAAAGTCCCCTCATGGCTATCGCTCTCGTGCTACTCATCACTAGCTGAAAAACCTGAAAAGATTGGAAGAATAGAGGGGTGAGCAAAGCATAGTTCAGTGAGTAATGCATCTCTTCTAAGCGGATCGAACACCCACTATGCATATTTACAAACAAATCACAACTCTTTTAACCCAATTTCAAAATAAAACAAATATGTAATAAGAGGATAAATCACATTTGTTTCAACATAACTATATTTATGGCAGAAATATTTATTTCACAGTAATATCAAAACAAACATCAATGGTCTAATCCATTGATTAATCTCATTAACTCACGCCAAAGGTTCATTCCATTGGTTAATCTCATGCCAAATATCAATGGTCTACTCCATTGATTCATCTCATATAAAACCACAATTCGATGGTCCATTCCATCGACTAAACTCAAATCACATGTCAATGGCATATTTCATTGACCAAACTCATATCACAAATCAATGGTCAACTCCATTGATCAAACTCAGCTCAAATATCCAGCCATGGTCACGAATAACGCTACGTGACAAAGCGACCAAGATTCCCCCATTGGTTAGGTCTCCACCTACTATAAGCTGGTGGCTCGGCCCACAAGGATATCCTAGACTAGTATGCGCATACCCATAAGCCCCTCATTAGGCTCACAGCGATATTGAGCATCAACACCAATCCATTATAATATAATCCACAAGCCATAAAGCCCAAATTAATAATCATTTTACAACTCAGGTTTAATAACCAAACCACAATATTTCACCATCGCAATCCAAATATCAATGGTCGAGTCCATTGATTAATCTCTATAAAATCACACTTTATAAATCATAATATGTTTCCCAAACTATTCCAAATTTCACTTCGTAAATCAGTTCACAAATCAATATGTAACCTTTCAAAAATCATATTTAAAATCAAAGACTCCTCGTGAGTCTCCAAATCCAAAATATGTAATATTTCTTAACATCCTTCATCGAACAAAGTATCCATTTTCACCAAAAATTCTCACACCGTTCACATATATCAAAATGTAGACAAAATATATATTTTCATCAAACAATCCTTATACCGTTCACATATTTCAAAATGTAGTAAATGCTCGATCCAATTTTATGCAACAAATATGCTTATTCATAGCTCATAATATCTCAAATCCATATCGCTTTGAAAACATGAATTTACAAATTCTTAGAAGAGATAGCACCACTCACCTTAGAAAGCCTATGCTTAAATGACGACGATTACTTGAACCGTTAGGACCCGCAATCTTAACAAATAGGTGAGAAATAATATTAACATTGAGTAAAACGCTATCCTAATTACAACCCACCTAAACCATACTTATTTGTCGATAAAATGACGCCTACGCGCTAACAAATCGCATATCCAAATGATGTGGAGCTTGAACGTGCAATTTGAACGTGCCATAACTTTCTTCACCAAGCTCCGTTTTAAACGTTCTTATAGTCAATAGAAAGCTCTTTCCACGTACTCTAAGAACCCCAAATTACCCATTCCAAAATCAAGCCAGAAATCGACAAAATATGGCCCCGAAGTGTTCGACGCGCACTGTTCATCACGCGCGGGAAACTTCAAAATTTTATTCCGAGCAAACCGTAAGCTCAAATCAAGATCCGTAAAATCCTATAGCTTCACAACATCCTAAACTAGCATTTCTATAAAAATGCGTAGCTCAACGGCTCAAAAATCAGTCTTTGCCATTCAAATATCCAATAATTCCGAATTTCGAGCCCTAAATTCAAAACTACTCCGATTGAACGAACGAGGAGCGCGAACACTTACCGGGTGTTGTAATACCAAGTTGAATCGGCTTGGTGAGGTCCCCATGGTGCAAAACCCTCATCTCTTCTTCCTTCCTCCTTCTTCTTCTTTCCCTCTCCCTCTCTTTCTTTCTTTCTTTCCCCTCTGTTCTGCTCGAGCCTCCCCTTTCTTTCCCTTTTATATCCTTTTCTTTTTCTTTTCTTTTCTTCTCTCTCTCTCTCTCTCCCGAAACCTCTCGATCACTCCCTCTCGGCTGAAGCTTTCCTCTTTTTCCTCCCCTTTCTTTTTGACCATTCAACTCTTCTTTTTCTCTCTTCTTCTCTCTGTTTTTTTTTTTGACTGGGTCAAAACCCATATATTACAATCTACTCTCCTTAAAATAAATTTTGTCCTCGAAATTTGTATTTACCTTGGCTTTCCAACAAATGAGGATATTTGCATTCTCCCTCATCCTCAAGTTTCCAAGTTCTTTCATTGTGATTTTGGTATTGTATCTTCACATATCTTCTCAATAATTACTACAATTCGTGACATGTAATACAAGTAAATCTTCATACTAGATTTCCTTTTTATGAGAAAGAATTATCTCTAGCATGGTTTAAAGATAGAATCAATTCTCTGAGACTTCGTATACATCATTCCTCTTCTCATCCAATGAACGAGTTATTGTCCTCATCCGTATCAACAACTTCAAAGCTGAATATACGCCATCCCATTTGACCCTTCTCTTATCTTTTGAGAAGTCTCATTTGTGTTATGTGCTCAACCACTCATTTAAGAATGGAATATGGGCCTTGGCAAGCTTGACGTTCTATCCCACATCTCTGGTGACCATAATTTACTTTTGGAATATGGGCCACCTTCAAGTAATCATCATCTTGTCCATCTTGGCTCAGCTTTTTAACTAACTCATTAGGCATGTCAATGAACTTAAGCACTTTCAGCTTTTTCAGATGCTCAATATCAATGAAAGCTTCCGTTAGCTTAGAACTCTCCAAAGTCAAATCTTAACGACAAAGCATTGATTCCTTCTTCACTTCCACACACTTGAGTCTGTCAAATGGACCAGAACTAGATTTTGTAGCTTCCTAAAGTTGCTGGCTTTGAAATGCTACTTGGTTCCTTTGTAACCTTGAAACAACTTGAGATGCACAAGATTAGGCAATTCCCAAAAGACGATAGTGGATTATCCTTTGGCTGACTAAATTTCAGCTCCAATACCATTTGGCTATCAAGAGATGATATCTAATGTGATAATGCCTCCAGATATCCTGTCAAATAGATTCTCTAGAGAAAGGGGGTGGAGAAGAGAGGGGTTTGTAAATCAGCAATCTCATTTCACTTTTCAATTAACGAACACGATTCCCTTCCGTCTTCTTTTCTCAACTTCAAGATCACCATTGACAATTCTATGACAAGTGGTTATGATCTAGGGTCTCTAGAATTTTTTTTTTTTTTTAAGCATCCTCATGGAATTTGGAATGGTTTCACCTCGCTGCTCCTGAGACTAAGATATCTTAGGTAGCACCACTCAACAATTTGAACTAGAAAACTTATCAAAGGAGTTCGCTAGTTTGGAATCTTGTCATCTCACTACCCAGAGCAGCATCCATGTAAAATCTCTCTACCCCAAACTTATAAAGAACGTAATTAAGACAATGGCCCATATTTCTACAAAGCCTTGATTGCTCGACCTTGAAGTAATAATATCCAGTAAAAAGTCATGGATACCACAACACTCAATCCTTCCATTACTTGCTTTAACAACCACCCCTACTAGACTTCAGTTCAAGAGCTCACATAAGTAGTCCCTAGCTACTTCTTCTTCTGTTATGCCTTCTTTCTTGGCTACACATCATTATACAATCCATAATTGAAGTAACTCCCATGCTTAAAGAGGCAACCCTTGGGAAATACATTCAAGTGCAAGAAACATGACTTCAAGTGGTATGACATGTCATCAAAACTATGTGAAAGAACTCTCTTCAAGGTTTTGAATCTATTGTTGCAATCAACTTCTGTATGAGGACTTCAATGAAATAAATCTCTCGTGTCTTTTGAAACCAAAACACCATTGATGACCATAATAGCTAGTGGCAATCCGTCGTACTTTCTTAGAAAAGCCTACAAATCTCCTCGAGATGAAGATGGCATGAATTTTGTTCCTTTCCTTTTTCTTACATGGCTAGATCCTACATCAAGAACAAATTTATCACCCATTTCCATTAAAACTTGAATTACTATTTCTTTTAAATTTATCTCGAACGCGATGATCCATCTGTCCATGATCAAATTCCAGTGAAGCCAAAATAGCCAAATCACCATGCAAATTTGATATATCCTTAAACTCTGCATGACCAATAGAACTTCTCCCGTAAAGACTTGGATCATTGAGTTTTCTCTTCTTTAACAAGAGACAAATCTTCACCATTACTCTGGCTTCAACCATAGCTTCTCACTTGTGAATGATTTGGTGCTTTGTTAATGCCGGAGGAGGGCTTAGTGTTTCTTTCCTAAAATCAGAGAAGTTGGAAATGGACTATGCAAAAGGTTTTCTGAGGGTGTCCTTTATCTCCCTACAGTTAAGAAAAGGCTTCTTCATCCGGTTGCTTCTAGCACACTATCATTTGGAAATGCCTCAACTTCCTCCTTTTCAATTTGAACAAGATTAGTTTGCTACTTCTTCACATTTGGTCGCACATTGAATGATCTTGGTCCCTTGGTACTTTGAAGAGTAATGGAGAGTGATTAACGTCTCTCTATTGAACCATAAAACTTAGCCTTCATTTCACCTCTACTTCACTCAAGGCTCTCTTGCATGGCTTTCAGCTATGCCTCCTTCTTTGACCTCTCAGATTCCCACTCTTTCCTCAACCTTGCATCTCTCTTCTACATGTACTTGCCATAGAATTTTCCTCTATAATTGTCAGAAAACTAAAGTCAGAAAAGTTCTTCTTGATAGTATTGGCATCCTAATAATCCAAAGTATGGAAATCCACCACTTTATCTGAGTTCCCCCTTAAGTCCATTGCAAAGTTTCTCTCAAGCAATATAATAGAAGCTACCTCTTGGACCGCGTATCTCTTGTGCTGCAACACCGCTAGTTCTATTTTGGGAATCAATAGGTTAATTCTTCGAGTGGAGTTGAACCTATCTATGGAAAGGTGAAGCTTGCTTATGCAAAGAATTTTTCCAACTCTTTAACCTTCAACTCAAGCTTGTCATTGAGCTCCTAGTACCAAACTTCTTGATAAATCATAACAAGAGTCACAGCTTCCATAAACCACACTTATATTTTGTCTCGACCTGCTTCACTAAGAGGATCTCTATACAAATGTTGAATGCTCTGCATTTTCACTAGATGATCCTCCCATGCATGTTCACCCCTAACACTAAAAATGTTAACGCAATAAAGACTATCACACAATCTCACCACGTCCCCAACATCTACCCATAAAGATCATAACCTAAGCTCTGATACCACAAGATGTCACATCCCAAATCTTAGACAGAAAGGGGAATGACACGGCCGTCCTTCCTGTCGAAGGACGCAGCCTCTAAGCTTCAAAAAGTCCCCTCATGGCTATCGCTCTCGTGCTACTTATCACTAGCTGAAAAACCTGAAAAGATTGGAAGAATAGAGGGGTGAGCAAACCACAGCTCAGTGAGTAATGCATCTCTTTTAAGCGGATCGAACACCCACTATGCATATTTACAAACAAATCACAACTCTTTTAACCCAATTTCAAAATAAAACAAATATGTAATAAGAGGATAAATCACATTTGTTTCAACATAACTATATTTATGGCAGAAATATTTATTTCACAGTAATATCAAAACAAACATCAATGGTCTAATCCATTGATTAATCTCATTAACTCACGCCAATGGTTCATTCCATTGGTTAATCTCATGCCAAATATCAATGGTCTACTCCATTGATTCATCTCATATAAAACCACAATTCGATGGTCCATTCCATCGATTAAACTCAAATCATATGTCAATGGCATATTCCATTGACCAAACTCATATCACAAATCAATGGTCTACTCCATTGACCAAACTCAACTCAAATATCCAGCCATGGTCACGAATAACGCTACGTGACAAAGCGACCAAGATTCCCCCCTTGGTTAGGTCTCCACCTACTATAAGCCGGTGGCTCGGCCCACAAGGATATCCTAGACTAGTATGCGCATACCCATAAGCCCCTCATTAGGCTCACAGCGATATTGAGCATCAACACTAATCTATAATA
>MU089743.1:0-110537 GCA_014858505.1 Corymbia citriodora subsp. variegata
TTACTATAGGGGATCCATCAGACCACGTCCTAAAATATTTGTTTAAGAAATATAGAAAACGACTAATCATTCCCAAATCGAATGAAGTAGTTATACTTTATGTATTGTGGACACACGCCCCTTTCGAACTCAGTGGATGAGATCTCTAATGGTGCACGTTTTTTAAATTGACGATCTTGCTCATTGTGATTAATGGACTCAAGCAAAGAGAGGTTGTTACAGGAGATGCGAAAACTATGATGAAAATTAAAATTGAGAAGAATAAAATAACACCAAATTTACTCAGAAAACCTTTGCAAACAAATCACGGGAAGAGGATAATTACAAAAGGTGACTCTAAAAAACTTAAAGACTCTTTCTATCTTAACTATTTATCCTAATAAACTGATAAAAACAATGTTTATATTGCCCTAAAGCCTGAATGTTGGCCCAAGCCCATAAAAAAGGAATTTCAAGACATACTCCACAAATCTCTACCTTCACTGGAATTCTATATAAGCAACAAAAAAATTTCTTTCCCCATTTGAGTAAAACTCACAGCAAACATTATATAAATCCAAGCAATGCTTGAATTTGGCAATAGGGAATGGCTTTGTCAACATATTAGCTAGATTGTTTTCTGTACCAATCTTCAAGAGCTTGATATAGCCATTAGCAAGACTGTCTCAATTAAAATGATATTGCATATCAATGTGCTTTGTCCTCTCATGATACATTTGATCTTTAGTAAGATGTATAGCACTCTTACTATCACAATGGACAACAATCATACTATGATCCACGCCGAGCTCTCCAAAAAAGCCTCTTAACTATGTGGCTGCTTTAGCTGTTTTTGCAATAGCCATATACTCTACTTCTGTAGTAGACAAAGCTATTGTATGTTGTTAAGAAGCTTTCCAATTGATTGCACAACCTCCAATAGTAAAGATGTAACCAATCAAAGCCTTCTCTCATCAAGGTCACTAGCTGATGCAGGAGCATTGGACTTCATCAATCGATTCAAGACAAATATATCAAATATACGGAAAAGTTGTTGATTCATTGAACAAATAGTTGATTTCATGGTTGGTGATTAGCTATGAAGACATCGATACTTAAGTTTCTTATCAATCTCGGACCACTAAATGTCCATCTAACAACCGAAGGCTATTCTGGACAATTTCCTTTGTTGTTTGTGATCTTGGAAGATAACTCTTGGGCTGCCCAAGGAGATGAATGAATTTAGAGTTTATTTTAATTACTTTGCATCTAGTCAAGTGTCATTAGGGAGTCTTAAGTGTGTTGTAGTTTTCAAAGAGTCAAAGTTTAAGTCTCTAGATATTTTAATGCATTTTTTAGTTCATAGGTCTTTATTATGTTCTCTAGTTTTCATGTCATTAATTTTGGGTAGTTTCTGTGTCTTCAATGTTTAGTCTATTTCCTAGGTCATATTCTCTCTACAAAATGAGGCAAATTCTCAAATGTAAGAGAAGTAAATTTTGAGTATATGAATATTTGAGATTTTCCTACGTGTAAGCAAATATCTTCAGAGAATGGATTACTCATGGTTTTTATATCCTTGGTGAGCCAAAGAAGCACTGTATCCTTAATTGGTAGTTTTTCTGTAGGCCTTGATGGAGAGCTTCTTCAATCCCAAAGCACTATATCCTAGGCTAGTGATTTCTACAAGCCTTGATGGTGAGCTTCATCAATCTTGATCTTGATCCTTAGCTGGTGGCACGTCTTATATGCCTTGGTTTCGATTGTATTCCATCCCTTATTTTGCATTTACCCATCAACATCCATTCTATGCACTCACCCATCATCTATAATCACTCAAAACAACTCTCATCCATCTTGTAACCGTGTCAAATTGGTATCAGAGCTCATGATTGCACTCATTTTAAGTGATTCCTTTTGTAACCTATCTTGCATCTCATTTCATATTTCCATTCAAGAAAAAGAAAAGAAAAGAAAAGAAATGGCCGGTTGTGATTTACATGGACCAAATGTTGAGTATCCTACAACTCGAAAAAGAAGCCTACGAGTCATGGAGGTAGATGATTTAAGAAAACAATTGCAGCAACTACAAGAGCATTTACTACACTTTGAACTTTAACAAATGGAGAGAGACATCAATCTCCTAGAAAATTACTAATGGGTGGCAAGAGATGTTCGGCTAAGCCTTCAACTAAAGGTACATCTTTCTTTGAGAGTGTTTTTTTTATCATATCGAGAATTTTGCAAAAGAGGAGTTAGAAAAGCAAAAGCCCCCTAAATTCATTATAGAGATTCAAAAAAAATCAAATGGTGAAGATAGCAAGTTCTTCAAGTGATACATTTATGAGCACCTACAAGTGGATTGTCCTAACCAAAAGGTTATCACCATTGAAGAAATTGAGAAGATTGATTCAAAACTTCAGGAGACTCAACAAGATCTATACCATAGAGAGTCTGAACAAAATGAACATGATGAGATCCTACAACAAATTGAAGAATGAGAAAAGCTAGTCATCCAGATGTCATCAACCAACTATGATATAAAGGATGGTGAATCTCCAAATAAATTTGATGAGGCAACCTAAGGTCATAGTCGAAGAAGAAATTATTTTAATGGCCAGAGACATTATGTGTCACTTTCAATAGTAAAGATGTAACCAATCAAAGCTTCCTCTTATCACGGTCACTAGCTAATACAGGAGTACTAGACTTTATTGATCGATTCAAGAGAAAGATGTCTATTATATGGAAAAGTTGGTAGATTCAACAAATAAGTCGCCGATTTCAAGGTTGTTGATAAGCTATGAAGACATTGATACTTAAGTTTTTTGTTGATCTAAGACTACTAAAAGTCTATCTAACAATCGAAGGCTATTCTGGACAATTTCCTTTGTTGTTTGTGATCTTCAAAGATGACTATTGGGCTGCCCAAGGAGACAAATGAATTTAGAGTCTATTTCAATTACTTTGCATCTAGTCAAATGTCATTAGTGAGTCTTAAGTGTGTTGTAGTTTTCAAAGAGTCAAAGTTCAAGATTCTAGTTTAATGCATTTTCTAGTTCTTGCCTTTATTGTGTTTTCTAATTTCCATGTCATTAATTTTGGGAAGTTTCTGTGTATTCAGTGTTCAGTCTATTTCCTTGGTCATATTCCTTCTATATATATGAATATTTGAGATTTTTCTCTGTGCGAGCGAGTATTTTAAAAGAGTGGATTACTCCCAATTTCCATATCTTTAGGAGGTGGATTCTTCCTTGGTAGTGAGCAAAGAAATACTGTATCCTCGGCTAGTGGTTTTCTATAGGCCATAGTGGTGAGCTTATTCAATCTCGAAGCACTGTATCCTAGGCTAGTGATTTTTATAGGCCATGGTAGTGAGCTTCGTCAATCCCAATATTAATCCTTGGCTAGTGGTACGTCTTGTACACTTTGGTTATGATTTTATTTTATCCCTCATTTTTCATTTGCCCATCGACATCCATCTCCATACACTCACCCATCATTGATAATCACTCAAAATGACTCTTGTTCATCCCCCAACCATATCAACATATCCTGTTAGAATGTTACTAGTCTTCCCAACTCTAAACCAAAATCAAAGTACCCTTTAAACATTTCAAAATTCACTTCACAACTTGCCAATGAATTTTGCCTGGGCATGATAAGTATCTACTTATTACGCTAATAGCATGTGAAATGTCAAATTGAATACAAACCATAGCAAACATAAGAATACCAACTGCATTAGAGTATGAAATGTATGACATATATTTTATATCATCATCTATTTGTGGACATAAATTAGCTAATAATCTAAAATGAGTAGCAAGAGGAGTACTTACTAGTTTGACATCTTTCATGCCAAAACGATCTAACATCTTTTCAATGGAACTTTTCTAGAAGCAATATAATTTTCCTCTTTTTCTATCTTGCTGAATTTGTATGCCTAGGATTTTCTTCACTATACCTAAATCCTTCATCTTAAATTCAACACTCAATTGTACCTTCAAATTATGATATTAGATTTATCATTTACCGCAATCAACATATCATAAACATATAATAACATATAAATAAAAGAGCCACTTGGAAGTTTGCACAAAGATACACATTTATCATATATACTCCTACAATAACCAAGTGGCACCATAAATGAATCAAACCTTTTATATCACTATTTAGGTGATCATTTCAAGCCATATGTACACTTTTTAAATAGACAAACATGATATTCCTTACCTTCAAATTGAAAACTCTCCAGCTAACCCCTATAGATTTTCTCATCAAGTTCACCATACAAGAAAGCTATTTTCACATTGAGTTTTCTAGCTCTAAATCATGCATGGCAATTAACGTAAGAAAAACTCAAATGGAGCTGTGTTTAATGACAAGTGAAAACATACCATTAAAATCAACTTCCTCAATATGACAATAGCCTTTGGCAACTAGATGAGCTTTGAACCTAATTTCTTCAACTCTAGGAATACCTTCCTTTTGTTTTGAAAACCAATTTACAACCCACATTTTTCTTTCCTTTTAGTGGTTTGACAAGCTACCAAGTTTGATTTTTTTAAGAGATTCCACATCTTCATTCATACCAACTAACCACTTTGCTAAATCTTTTGAAGATACAGTTTCTTTGTGGGTCTTAGGCTCATTATACTCAATATATTTTGCAACTAAAAGAGCATAAGTAACAAAATCTAAGAACCCATATTTCTGTGGAGGCTTCACCATCCTTCTTGGTCTATCTTTGGCAATAAAATACTATTCCTCTTCAAGTTCTTTAAACTTAATATTATCAATAGATGACTGAATTGGTTGCAAACAAATTATTTCAAGCTCTACCATCTCTACATTCCTTTCCGATTTTTCATCACAAGGAATGGATGGTCCCTTCTTAAGAAAAAGCATAGCAGACTCATCAAAAGTAACACCTCTATTAATAATAATCTTAGATGAATTAGCACACCAAAGCCTATAACCTTTTACACTAGAAGTATAACAAAACAGATGCATTTTTATGCTCTAGGCTCTAGTTTGCCTTTACTAACATATGTGTATGTTGAACATCCAAATACTCAAAGAGAAGAATAATTGGAAGGTTTATCTGACCATACCTCCTTAGGAATGTGTTGGATGTATGCTCTAAAGCTACTATGTAATAGTTATATATTAGGGATTTCAATTGTACTATCATCATTATTATTTAATTAATGACAATGACGTATTCATTCATTTGTCTAATTATTTTATATTTATGAATGATTTTATAAAATCAGTTGCAACTAGACCTATTCTTGAGATGTCAAGAATATATGTGGCAGGTTCATAGTTAGATTGAATCTTTAAACCATTCCTGGTTAATGGATTATTAAGTGGATATTTATAATCCTATTGAGACCAGTGTGTTCTTAACTTCACTATTAAATATTAGATACTTAAAGGAATAATGAGTCGCAAGTCATTGGGTATTGTGATGCTTGAGTTAGAACACAGGTGTTTGTATTAGACAAATTCACTGAATGTGATGCATATAAAACGATTAGCAACATGGAAGCTTTTAGCGTGGTCAATGTCTAATTGTTCATGCTTTGGTTTTGTGTAAATAATCCTTAAACCTGAGGCACAATGTTAACTTGTGTATCAAATAACTATGGTTCACGGGTGCACATAATGCCGGGTCGTTGATCCGTCTTTATACCTAATGGTCATAGTTTGTTCATATACGAAGTTGCACGTGTACGCAATATGGAATATGTCTCCTTTTTACATACAAGGTATTATAATGATGTCCTATGCAATCTGATTATGACAATGTATTGAAATCCTCGGCTAGGGTTGTAACTGAGAATAAATTGTTTATGTCTCGAATAAAATATATGTCAATTAGATTTATGCATATGATTGAATTGGTGACTTGACAAATATTCCATGGTCTTTGTTCAATCGGGACATAGTAAGACAGAGGGATTAAATTACACTATAACCAAAACTGACAAGTTCATCATGTTCTTAAAGCATTCACACTATCTGGGTAGCCATGACATATTGCTAGATATCAATCACAGCTTGTAAGACCCAAAGATTAATTGGGACAATTAATTCTTTTGGGAGTACTAATGTGTTAGTACAAGTCTTACAACTAGCTTAGTGATGAACCTAGGGATGTCACACACGATAACCAATTAAGATAACATAGAACAAGAGAGAAATAATTTTGCAAATATATTTGCAATTATTGTAGTCACATTTGTATTATAGTCATGAGCCTACATGCATATGATGCACATGCATGCCCAAAGTGGATATATGTTAATGTACCCTAAATGTGCACACAAAGATTATGTTCTTTTTATTTTTGAGAATTGACTAACTAAATTAATTATTTATATTATGCACACAGTTAGCAATTGTTGTTGATCGTGTGCAACGCACATCATGTGCATGTTTTTAAAAATAAAATAAAATTATGGGTCATGATGGTTAGCAACCATTGATGACCATCATGCATGAACCCACGACCAGCAACAGTTGCTAGTCATGGGATCATGCATGAACACATGACCAGCAACGGTTGCTGGTCGTGGGGGTAGTTTCCCACGATCAGCAACAGTTGCTGGTCCTGGGATCGTGGGTGGTTACTCACGATTCTTATATAAGAAATGTGAGTGTGCATTTTTGTGCATGTATGTACGCAAACAAAAAGAGAAGAGAAGGATTCTCTCATTTTTGGGCTATGGCTAAAAATATCAAGGATACGAAGGATTATCTCAACGAAGTTGCTAGCACAATCGTTGTGGTGATTATCTGCAAGTTCTCTCTTCGTTCGACGTCCATTGGTGGTGTGTCTAAACTCGAGGTTCGACATTCGTGGGGCTTGAACTAAAGAACATTCGAACCAATTCGTTTAAAGTGCGCTTCGAGAGGATACAAAGGATTATCTCCACAAAGTTGCTAGCACAATCGTAGTGGTGATTATCCACAAGTTCTCTCTTCGTTCGACGTCCATTGGTGGTGTGTTTGAACTAGAGGTCCGACGTTCATGGGGCTCGAACTGAAGAACATTCTAACCAATTCATTTAAAGCGTGCTTCGAGAGATAATTCATTTAACTCCCTTCTTATATTCAGATTTTTGATTAAAACGCATGAACAACACCTTTGGAGATACATGTATAGAAATATTTTATTTTTGTTTCCGCTACGTTTATATTAAATTGCCTATACATGATTCATGAAACCCCAACAGAATGTTGCACTCAATAGATGAGCAAGGAGAATGATTTATCAACCAAGCAACTATATTGACTACCTCAACCCAAAACTTCTTGCTCAAACCAGCGTTAGACAATATGCACCTAGTCCTTTCTAATAAGGTCTTGTTCATATGCTCTACAATCCCATTCTATTGTTGTGTATTCACTGTAGTATGATGTCTCACAATGCCTTTAATTTCGCAGAACTTAGTAAACTCACTTCCACAAAATTCTAGTCCATTATCTGTTCTCAGTCACTTAATCTTTATACTAGTTTGCTTCTCAATTAATGTTTCCATTACTTAAACCTAATGAAAACATCACTTTTTGCTTTAGAAGATAGACACAAACCTTTCTTTAAAAATCATCAATAAGTGAGTAAATACCTCGAACCAAGGCCTTTCGAAGGAACTTTCATAGGCCCCATAGATTAGAGTGAATACATCAAGGTGCCCTTTGTTGTGTGAATTTCTACCTTGAAATTGACCCTTTCTATTTTCCAAAGACACAATGCTCTTAAAAATCCAATTTTTCAATTTTCTAAATGACCTCTCTTACTCAGCTTCTCCATCTCTTTAATACTCATATGTGCTAATCTCATATGTCATAATTTAGTATTGTTTGATTTTGTCATAGCTTATGAAACTGCAGCTGAACAATAACTATAGTGTCTTGCAGCTAATACAAGTGCCACTTTTTAGCCCTTTTATCAACAAAAGGAACTTCTCATAATTTTCATAGATCCACTTTCAATTGTAAACTTATAACCATAAGCATCAAGTGTACCCAAAGAGATAAAGTTTTTTTTCAAATCAGGAACATATCTGACATTACCTAAAGTGCTAATGATGACATCATGCATCTTAATGTTGATAGTCCCAATCCCAACTACTTTGCATTTAGAATTTTTTCCCATTAGAATAACTATACCATTATATTCTTTATACATGGAGAACTAGTCACAATTAAGGTACATGTGGTACGAGTAGCCTAAATCAAGAATCCATCACTGAATTTGTCTTTATCATCCATAATCAATAACCAATCTTCATTCTATTGTTCAATAGCACTAGCTTGATAAGGATTTCATTTCCCTAATTCTCTTTGTTTGGTATTTATGATTGTTCTACTGATTTGCATTCCTTGATTTTGCTAATTAGTATGATTTTCTATCTATTGCTTTGCCTTCAGTTTTAGACAATTTATCTTGATGTGCCCCTTAAACTTCCAATAGTTACAAATCAAATCTCCATGCTTCGATTTTGATCCGGTCCTACCTCTATTTCTCCTCTTAACAAACCTTCCTCTAGCAATTTTGGCCATATGAAGAGTGAAGAGTCATTGCATGAGCCTCAACCAATTGATGAGGCATTTTGTCAAAAAAATACTCTCCAATTTATTCCATAAATCTACAGCTGTTTTTAGATCTCATACCTCCTACAAAACTTCATTTGTGAGACACAATTGAATAGTGGACAAGGTTTTTTCATCTAATTCTTCCCATGTTCCATTTGACGTGCTTTTTGGTTTCTTCCCTTTCCCAAATAGAGTTTTCTTCAAACCCTACTGGTAAGAACAACCAACATACAAATTTGCCATAGGTTGAAATTGCTGCTTCTCAATATCAAATTTAGTAGTTGAACTTGAAGCTATAATCAAAAGATTGAGAAAAACCTCAAGGCTCTAATAGCATACTGTTATGGCAGATGTGGAAACTATAATGAAATTAAAATTGAGAAGAATAAAAGAACAGCGGATTTACATAGGTAACCCTCACACTAAAAATCATAGGGAGAGGAGAAGCAAAATCCACTATAAAAATTCAAAAATTACAAAAGGTAACTTTGAAAAACTTAAGACTCTTTTTGTCTCAACTTTGTAACTTAATAACATTAGAAAAATAATATTTATATTGTCCCCAAGCCCTAACATTAGCCCATGCCCATAAAAAAGGAAATTCAAGACATAGTCAACAGAGGTTTTAAGCTTAATTGAATCAATTAAAATAAGCTTGTGTTAATTGAAAATTTGGCCAAGCCCATTAATCCTTGAGGACTAGATAACACAATATATTCCACTGGGGAAAAGAAAGTTGAGTATAATTAGAGTGCATTTTATAATCATTATATTCCTGAGAACAATTTCTGCTAAAAATGATTATTTTTATTCTATTCTCTAGGCAAGTTTCTAAGCATTTGAATATGTTTCATAACTATCCAAATTTTTTGTTCTTGGAATAGAAAATACAAATAGATTTGGTACAACTCTTAAATTGTTTGTGACTTAGAATTTCTTTTAATTTTTTAATACTTTTATTATATTTTTTCTTCTTTTTTTCTTTTTCTCCTCTTCTTCTTCTTTCAGTCGATGGCCAGCCACGGCAATGGTTGGTGACCAGCTAGATGAGGTCTAGCGACTCGCCAAAGTCTCGCTAGGCCAAGGTGAAGTCACGTGAGGTCATCAAAGCCTCACCAAGCGAGGGCGAAGCTCCGACTGGACTAGAGGAAGAAGAAGAAGAAAAGGAGAAGAAGAAAAGAAAACAGAAAAAAAATAATTTGTTCTTGAGAAATCAAAAAGTTAACAAATAAATTTCTGTTATTTTTTTATTTCGAAAAACAAAAGAATAAATTCAAGATCTGTTTGACATGTTACCAACCAGTCCTTAGAGACCATCCGAACAAAATTTCTTGGAAGNTTTAAAAAAAATTGGATCACTTAAGTGCCAAGTCGCCGGAACCCTGCCGGAAATCCGACGTGGCAATTTTTTATTACTTTTCTTGCCTACGTGGCTCGCCGGAAACTGAATCGGCCAAAAATCAGCCAAAACGACGTCGTTTTGGCTGACGTGGATTTAAAAATTATTAATTAAATAATATTAAATAATTAAAAATATATTATTATAAAATCGAATTTATTTAAAAAGAAAAAAAAAAGGAGAGGGATCGGCGAGGGCTGTGCAGCCCTCGCCGATCCCTCTCCCTTTTTTTTCTTTTTTTTTTAATAAATTCGATTTTAATTTTTCAAAAATTTGACGTGGACAATTTTTTTTAAAAAAAATTGCCACGTGGATTTTTTATTTTGAAAAAAATGCCACGTCAGCAAATGAAGTCGCCGGAAAATGGACACGTGGCAATTTGGCCGGAATTTTTCGCCGTTGGCACTTAAGTGATCCATTTTGCTCCGATTTTGGCACTTAAGTGTACCTTTTGTAACTTTTGGCACTCAAGTGTCCCTTTGTGCCAACTTTTGGCACTCCAAAGGTCCGCATGTCGCTAAAAATATCAATGATACGAAGGATTATCTCCACGAAGTTATTAGCACAATCGTTGTGGTGATTATCCGCAAGTTCTCTCTTTGTTCAACGTCCATTAGTGGTGTGTCTAAACTAGAGGTTCGACGTTCGTGGGGCTCGAACTAAAGAACATTCGAACCAATTCGTTTAAAGTGCGCTAAAAGAGGATACAAAGGATTATCTCCACGAAGTTACTAGTACAATCGTAGTGGTGATTATCCACAAGTTCTCTCTTCGTTCGACGTCCATTGGTGGTGTGTTTGAACTAGAGGTCCGACGTTCGTGGGGCTCAAACTGAAGAACATTCGAACCAATTCGTTTAAAGCGTGCTTCGAGAGATAATTCATTTAACTCCCTTCTTATATTCAGATTTTTGATTAAAACGCATGAACAACGCCTTTGGAGATATAAGTATAGAAATATTTCATTTTTGTTTCTGCTATGTTTATATTAAATTGCCTACACATGATTCATGAAACCCCAACAGAATGTTGCACTCAATAGATGAGCAAGGAGAATGATTTATCAACCAAGCAACTATATTGACTACCTCAACCCAAAACTTCTTGCTCAAACCAGCGTTAGACAATATGCACCTAGTCCTTTCTAATAAGGTCTTGTTCATACGCTCTACAATCCCATTCTATTGTTGTGTATTCACTGTAGTATAATGTCTCACAATGCCTTTAATTTCGCAGAACTTAGTAAACTCACTTCCACAAAATTCTAGTCCATTATCTATTCTCAATCACTTAATCTTTATACTAGTTTGCTTCTCAATTAATGTTTCCATTGCTTAAACCTAATGAAAACGTCACTTTTTGCTTTAGAAGATAGACACAAACCTTTCTTTAAAAATCATCAATAAGTGAGTAAATACCTCGAACCAAGGCCTTTCGAAGGAACTTTCATAGGCCCCATAGATTAGAGTGAATACATCAAGGTGCCCTTTGTCGTGTGAATTTCTACCTTGAAATTGACCCTTTTCTATTTTCCAAAGACACAATGCTCTTAAAAATCCAATTTTTCAATTTTCTAAATGACCTCTCTTACTCAGCTTCTCCATCTCTTTAATACTCATATGTGCTAATCTCATATGTCATAATTTAGTATTGTTTGATTTTGTCATAGCTTATGAAACTGCAGCTGAACAGTAACTATAGTGTCTTGCAGCTAATACAAGTGCCACTTTTTAGCCCTTTTATCAACAAAAGGGAACTTCTCATAATTTTCATAGGTCCACTTTCAATTGTAAACTTATAACCATAAGCATCAAGTGTACCCAAAGAGATAAAAAAAAAATTTCAAATTAGGAACATATCTGACATTACCTAAAGTGCTAATGATGACAACATGCATCTTAATGTTGATAGTCCCAATCCCAACTACTTTGCATTTAGAATTTTTTCCCATTAGAATAACTATACCATTATATTCTTTATACATGGAGAACCAGTTACGATTAAGGTACATGTGGTATGAGTAGCCTAAATCAAGAATCCATCACTGAATTTGTCTTTATCATCCATAATCAATAACCAATCTTCATTCTATTGTTCAATAGCACTAGCTTGATAAGGATTTCATTTCCCTAATTCTCTTTGTTTGGTATTTATGATTGTTCTACTGATTTGCATTCCTTGATTTTGCTAATTAGTATGATTTTCTATCTATTGCTTTGCCTTCAGTTTTAGACAATTTATCTTGATGTGCCCCTTAAACTTCCAATAGTTACAAATCAAATCTCCATGCTTCGATTTTGATCCGGTCCTACCTCTATTTCTCCTCTTAACAAACCTTCCTCTAGCAATTTTGGCCATATGAAGAGTGAAGAGTCATTGCATGAACCTCAACCAATTGATGAGGCATTTTGTCAAAAAAATACTCTCCAATTTATTCCATAAATCTACAGCTGTTTTTAGATCTCGTACCTCCTACAAAACTTCATTTGTGAGACACAATTGAATAGTGGACAAGGTTTTTTCATCTAATTCTTCCCATGTTCCATTTGACGTGCTTTTTGGTTTCTTCCCTTTCCCAAATAGAGTTTTCTTCAAACCCTACTGGTAAGAAGAGCCAACATACAAATTTTCCATAGGTTGAAATTGCTGCTTCTCAATATCAAATTTAGTAGTTGAACTTGAAGCTATAATCAAAAGATTGAGAAAAACCTCAAGGCTCTAATAGCATACTATTATGGCAGATGTGGAAACTATAATGAAATTAAAATTGAGAAGAATAAAAGAACAGCGGATTTACATAGGTAACCCTCACACTAAAAATCACAGAGAGAGGAGAAGCAAAATCCACTATAAAAATTCAAAAATTACAAAAGGTAACTTTGAAAAACTTAAGACTCTTTTTGTCTCAACTTTGTAACTTAATAACATTAGAAAAATAATATTTATATTGTCCCCAAGCCCTAACATTAGCCCATGCCCATAAAAAAGGAAATTCAAGACATACTCAACAGAGGTTTTAAGCTTAATTGAATCGATTAAAATAAGCTTGTGTTAATTGAAAATTTGGCCAAGCCCATTAATCCTTGAGGACTAGATAACACAATATATTCCACCGGGGGAAAGAAAGTTGAGTATAATTAGAGTGCATTTTATAATCATTATATTCCTGAGAACAATTTCTGCTAAAAATGATTATTTTTATTCTATTCTCTAGGCAAGTTTCTAAGCATTTGAATATGTTTCATAACTATCCAAATTTTTTGTTCTTGGAATAGAAAATACAAATAGATTTGGTACAACTCTTAAATTGTTTGTAACTTAGAATTTCTTTTAATTTTTTAATACTTTTATTATATTTTTTCTCCTTTTTTTCTTTTTCTCCTCTTCTTCTTCTTTCAGTCGATGGCCAGCCACGACAATGGTTGGTGACCAGCTAGATGAGGTCTAGCGACTCGCCAAAGTCTCGCTAGGCCAAGGTCAAGTCACGTGAGGTCATCAAAGCCTCACCAAGCGAGGGCAAAGCTCCGATTGGAATAGAGGAAGAAGAAGAAGAAAAGGAGAAGAAGAAAAGAAAACAGAAAAAAAATAATTTGTTCTTGAGAAATCAAAAAGTTAACAAATAAATTTCTGTTATTTTTTTATTTCGAAAAACAAAAGAATAAATTCAAGATCTGTTTGACATGTTACCAACCAGTCCTTAGAGACCATCCGAACAAAATTTCTTGGAAGGAAAAGTGGCTTTTCATATAATAAATGTGTTATAGGCAAGGGGACGAGGGGAGAATGTCTCACGTTCTGCACCACATGAAAGAGCCAAAGAAAGGAAGACGTCAGGAGATAAGTGAGTTCCCTGTGGCGGATGGCAAGATATGAGTTATGTGAATTTTTATGTCGGAAGGGGTAAGATAGGAATTTTACTCGAAATTGTATAATTTCTTTTACATCTACTACGAAGCTTTTGCGGCCTTTTTCACTGCTGATAGTGAATACTGCTTTTCCAAATGGTATTTCGGCTTTTGACTTTCTATTCTGCTTTGCGATGATGATCAATGCTCCAGCACATTTTCTTTTCTTATTTTTATTTTCTTATTTAGTCATGACCACTAATATCATTTTCAGAATAGAATAAATTTGTTTTTCTGCTCCTAAGAACAGCTAAAATTTGCTTTCCAGCTTATGAGAACAAGAATAATGATAAATGGGAATCCTAAAACTTATATGAATTTCATGCATTAAATTATAAAATTAGCTGCCGTCCTCCTCATTAATTCTCCCATTAGCTTTTAGTGGAGGGAAAAGTCTGACCCCGCTCTTGTCGTTATTATTTTGTCCACGTGCTGTTGTTCACTAATGGAGGTTGCTAAAGCACAAAATAATTTAATTTTCTATTAAATTTAAACATTAAAAATAAAGGGAAAAGTTAATGAAGAAATGAGAGTGGGATCGGGCAGGCAGGGAGGGACAAGAAGGGGAATCATCCCCTTTATCGCCGGCAAGGGCAATGGGTATTAGAACATATGGTAGATTGATGGGATTTAGTATGTTCCGATTGGTCTGGTGAGAAGAGATCGTGGACAGTTGGCTTAGTGACATGAGACTCAGATGATGGGTAATTTAAGCTTGAGCATACTTAACACTAGAGCTCACATGTGAGGAGAGATTATTATGATGCACATATAAGTTATGTTATAGAAAAGTCTCGCATGAGAGAATTGACTTTTGCTGTGCATAGGAATGAGCAATTCCAAATTTTGTATAAATTCCACTTTCAACCTCACCCCTAGCTGTGTGCTCTCAACAATGATTAATAGCATATCAACACCATTGTTTTCCATAAGATGGATCCATGCATCATGTCAAGGGTTCATATCAACATCATGTCGGTCAATGAAATGGGCAGCTCACCACAAACTTCATTGGTTGTTCTTTTAATTATTATTTAATATCGTGTCACCTAGATGTGGTATTTGGGCAATGAAATCTCTTCACTAGTAATCGAGCTTGTAGAAAACTAAGTTTTACACCCTTTGCATACTGAGCATGGGGAATTGTCAAACGTGATAGTGAACACAAGATTATATAATGTGTCTAATGTTCTCATTTTATGAGTAAGACACATTACAAGACACGACAGAACCCTACCAACACCTACACAATTGGGTGTAGTTCCACACGACATGTGGCGAATCACGACAGCCATGCACAACCACAGGTTAATGCTGAGCTTTAACAATCCATGCACGTGTCGCTAGTGGGCTAGATAGAAATAGTGCCGGCCATCCTTTGTGGCTCCTGTAAGTGGCAATGGCATCGTTGTTCTAGGACAACATCGGCCTCCAAATTGATATCTAATCTTATGTAATGAACATAGTGATTTTATAGATCCTTTCCAAACAAAAGATTACCTGGATGAAAATCTGAAATAAGTATCGAAACCTTGTAATTTAAGAGTGATAAAAGTGATTATAATTATAGTACCCTTTGATGTCCTACTAAAGAAAGTGTAATTTTGAGAGGATAATCTCACAAATAATCAGCACATGCTATTGATTCCATATAGTAAATCAAGACTATAGTAGCATACTGCAAATTGCTAATTGGAAAGCTCACATTTTAGGTATCATTATAGGTTGGATTTAATAAAGTGAGATGACCCAGTACTTCTCGATCCCATTTGGGATGATGAGGACACTAGCATCTTGTTAAATGATGTAGACGAGATCCGTGATGTACCATGCTCTAACTACTTTTGTACAATTGATTAGCAAAGAATTAGGGTCGTTTTGAACTGATTAACTTAATGTTCTTCTATGAGTGGCCAAGTAATGAAGGTTTTGATACATAAAGATATGTAGTATTTTTGTAGTCATTGCATAGGCGGATAATAATTTTGTGGATTATACAACATAACTTAGAGGGCATGTCCACCTTTTATGATGAACATGGATGTCTAACCGGGACAATCTGCACACATTTATGAAGAGTGTTCGAGACCAAAAGCTCTTGTGACCATTACTATGAATTGAACTGAAATGTTGAGTCATTTTTCCAATAGTTTATGTTCTTGTTTGTCTTTTTGTTAATGATTAATGTCATGAAAAACTCAAAATTAGTATATTTGTGACAAATTTATCATAAACTAATTTTTTGACCAGAAAAAATCCCAAATTAGTATACTTGTGACAATTTTATCTTGTGTCATGATCCGTTAAATTTTACTGTCAAATTGTTGAGTTAGATGATGGATTTTTATTCTATGTTGGTCAGTCACAAATGTATTAGTTTCGAGTCTTTTTGTAATCATTTGGGGTAAATTTGTCATAAGTGTACCAGTTTAGGATTTCTAGTAGTCAAAAATTTAGTTTGGGATAAATTTGCTACAAGTGTATTAGTTTGATATTTTTGATGGTATTAACTCTTTTGTTAAATTTTGCCTCTAAATAATAAAAAGCTAAACATAAGGAAAGAATTTAGTAAGCAACTCGACGGGAACTCTTCTAAAAAGGAAAACGAAACATAACACAAACTTTGGTGTTTCATCAAATTTAGTCAGCAGTTCAATTGTCAACGAAACCATGACTTGACTAAGATTACTACTCGTATTATTTTAAATAGGGGTGAGAACGGACCAAATTGAACCAGTCATTTGGTTTCAAATATGGACTGAACCATCTAAACCTGATTGATATTTTTTTAAAATAAATTTTATTATTACAAATTTTCAAAACCCTAATTTCCCATTCTCTCTCACCGCTCATCCTCTTAGCTCTCGCTCAGTCTCACGCCTCACTTCTCACTCTCACTGTCAATCTTACACAGTGTCACACCTCCTTTATTCGGTGTTTGTTCTATTGTGCTCCTTTTCTTTTTATTTTCTAATAATGGAAATTCCAAAGGAGATTGGCAATCCTAGAAAGTGTTGTTGCTAGTCAGCGAAGAAGCAAATGGTGATAGAGTTGGGAGGAGGTCTGTTTTGATTTATTGTGGTGTTACACAGTACGAGAGTATGCCGATTAACAAGTGAGTGAACAATATTGTGCATAGGTGAACCCACGGGACAACTGGACCTGCTCCAATTCTAGTCTAGTCCACTTCTAAAATCGAGTGGACTAGCTCTTGTAGTCCACTTCTAAAATCGAGTGGACTAGCTCTTGATTGTAAGGCGGGAGCCGATTCTCTCATAAACTCATTTTTTATTATGATGGATATGATATGATTTATTTTTTTTATAGATATTGATTACAAGAAATACGAAAAAGACTTGATAAGGAGAACAGACAAAATTTCCTTAGGCTTGTCGCAGTGGAAGGATTAAGAAGTTTGACACGATCAAGTACACCGCAGAAACCGAAAGGATGAGGATGAGACGTCACATCAAGAACCTGGTCGATTTTACTACGTCTTCCAAAGCTGAGTCGAGACGGAAATCTAGGTAAAATACACACGACGGTCCCTTCGCGATCAATCCCTTTAATGAAATACGGGATTTTGTCCTAACTTATTCCCCACTGGGCGAAACGTCCACCTTTTCGGACGGTTCACACTGGCTTTTGCCACCATATTCTCATTCGACGATACAAATCCTGTAGCCTGACGATCCGGTCTACTCTCTCTCTCTCTCTCTCTCTCTCTCTCTCTCTCTCTCTCTCAGTTCTTTATTCATTCAGGTGCCACTAAGTCGCTGTCGTGGCTGACATGCGCGGTGACATCATGTTCGAAATTAAGTAATTGCAAGTTATTCTAGGGAGAAGCGAAAGGAACATACCAGGATAGACGGAGAACTAAAGGTGTCGGAGATTTATGAGGTTTTTTTTTTTTTTGGGTCGGAAGATTTATGAGGTTGTTCAGTGAGATTTACTGTGAAGGCCATGCTTGAGATGTTACACAAAAAATTTACATATATATATATATTCAATGTGCAATTTTCAATTTTAACAAGAATGATTAATTTCAAGTTGGGCTCATTCTGAATTACAGGCTTTAGTGTTAGCAAGGGTGATCAGCTCCAAATGTAGAACTAGAAACTAACTCTGTGACCACTACTTATAAAAAGATTGAAACTGAGACTAAATTGATTGGTTTGCAGCTACTGGTTGATTCATATATAAAATCAGTGCTCACCTCCTAAATCTTAGATGAAAGCCCAACTTATTCGTGAATGAATGTGTTAGAGTAAGTGGACAACGAAAATTTTATAGTGTTTCCCAACAGATGTGTAATGACTCGGGAGCCTCACTTGTCTCTCGATTCAGGCGGACGAGAAAAACCCTGCATGCATCGGTGGAGATTTCATGAATCGAAAGGCTTGGACACTATGCATCTAGTTAAAATCCCGTGAGCTCCTACTAACAATGTTTCCATGTTCTTGCACCCTAGTTATAAGGAAAAGATAAGATAAGACAATAAAGATTAGATGGCCCTTTTCTCGCGTCGCCTCTAATGCCTCCACGTTTTAGGTGCGTATTAAATCAAAGGTCACCATCTGAAATGGGAAACCGATAAAAGACGCCGCAAAATCTCTCTCTCTCTCTCTCTCTCTCAACTGATCAAGATCTCAAAGGGTCACATGCTTTTCCCTTCATGTTCTGCAATTTGAACAGTGAAACTTGAGCAATGTCACGAAGGCTCATTGGATTGAATATGATGGGCTTCGTTATCTAAATCACGCTTGGCATGATTAGGACACATCTCCTTATCGCGTTTCTATAGTTTCCCATACCATCTTTTTCTTCATTTATAATCATTGTTTTTATATATGGAACCTAGGTATATTAAAATGATAAGTTGGTCTCGTTAGTCATATAGATTATACGAAGATAACTTATTCACCAACAATACATACAATATTAACCACACATCCAGAAAAGTGTAACATGCTTCTTTCGAGTAAATTAAAGCTCCATCCGTTTTACGGAAAATATTACTTTTTTGAAAAATATTTTTTAAGAAGATATTTTCTAAGAAAACGTAATTATTTTTCAATGTTTGAGTAAAACTTGATTGTTAAATGGAAAATATTTTCCGCTGTTCACTTGGAAAAATATTTTACTCTATAAACTCTTTTTGATATATTTTTTATTATTTTATTTTCTAAAATCGTTATTTATTATTTTTAAAAATTGATTACTAATTTCTTTTTTTCTTTTTTTTGTGTTCTTTCCTTTATTAGCCAACCACGCCTTGAGCTCGCCTGATCAGCTCACCGACGAGACGAGCTCGAGGCAACAAAGCTCGGGCCTTGCCAGATCGGTAACGCCCAAGCCTCACTAAACAATGGTGAGGTTCGAGCCTCGCCGGGCCACAATCTGCAATGCCTGAGCCTCACTACCATCTGCAAGGCCAAATCAACAAGCTTGGCTTACTTGTTGCCAGTCGTTGGCCGTTGCCATGGCTGGCGATCAACCGAAAAAGAAAAACAACAAAAAGGAAGAAAGAAAAAAAAAGAAAAAGAAAAAATAATAAAAATCAATTTCATTAAAAAAATTCGAATTTATGAAAAAAAAATTATTTAAAAAAATAAAAGAAAGAAGTAAGGACTAATAGGGGGTGTGAGATAGGAGAGAGTAAGTGTGGAAAAAGTTTTCCCCAACTTGAAAAGTGGAAAACATTTTCCCTCACTTTAGAAGACTTTTTTTCCTTCATGGAAAATGTTTTCCCCGGTGAATTTATTTTCCATGAAACGAACGTCGAAAAATCCGAAAATCATTTCCCTGGAAGTTATTTTTCGTGAAATGAACGGAGCCTAAATATGAGAAACCCATGGTTTTCAGTCAATTTTGGCTAGAAAATCGCTTGTGGACACTAGAAGTCCTACGTGACATTGCTGGAGCTAACATGGATAATTTTTAATATTTTTACAATTTATTTAATTTTCTTTTTCATTCTTTTTGTTTCTTCCCTTCTTTCCCTACAACCAGCTAGAGTCGAGAGTTGGCAAGGTTAACCTCACCTTGAAACTAGGGAGGCTCAACCCTCGCTAGTTTCGGCGAGGGCAAGACTCTCCCAACCAATAGTGAGATTGACCTTGCCTTGCAACTAGGGAGGCTCAATCCTCACCAAATCCGGCAAATGCGAGCTTCTCCCAACCATTAACAACGTGAACCTCGCCATCACTAGGCAAGGTCAAGCCTCACAAAGGATGGGTGAGGCTTACTCAAGGCCATTGAGGTCAATCACATTGGCCCTTGCCTCTAGCCATCACCGAGGCTCAATCACCTGCTAGAAAAAGAAGAGAAGAAAAAAAAGAAAGAAAAGAAAAGGAAAAATAAAAAGAATAAAAAATTCAAAACATATTATAATAATATTAAATAATTATCCATGTTAATGTTAGCTGCACCATGTAGGGCCGGCATCTATGTTAGCGATCTTTATACAAAAATTGCTTGAATGCACTTAATTCGCAAAACATCAAAAGGTTTACAATTCAATTAATAAAATTAAAAGATTTATAACGGAATTGACAAGAATTGATTAAAGTATAATAACTTTTCAGATAACTTTTCTTTTCCGGTTTGAAGAAAGGCATAGTCCCACAATTTGATATCCCTTCACGCGAATCAAACCAAGGAATAGTATGTCATTGTTACACTTGCTCTAATCTAGTCCAATGCATTAGCTAAGCAATTATTACCACCATCATCATCATCATCATTATTATGATCTAATTCCATGAACTTAACCCGTTTCTATTTCTATTTATGAGTTGGCCCGGATAATAGTAAAAAGAAATACCATTACCCAATTTCTATTTATGAGTTACCGAACTTATCATCAACATGCCCCCGCTTATCGTTCTTAACATATCTCGAATTATTGTGTTCTAAGACATAGCTTTATGCTGATTCCACTCACAAACAAGAGTTTGGTTCCATATCAACTGTCGCCGCACCAAAATAAATTCAATCTGTGGTGCATTGTAGAAGTTTTTCACTTTGAAGGTAAGAACCTCTACGACTCCACGATGCTATGCATGTAAATCTACTACTTTTCCAACAAAGAGGATGGACACTAAGGCTTCACTCGTTTCGTGAAAAATTTGACTTTTTCAGAAAATATTTTCTAATAAGCCATTTTCCAGGAAAACTTATTTCAATATTCAAGTGAAACCTGAAAAATGAAGTGGAAAATATTTTCCTTTGTATACTCTTTTTCAATAATTTTATTATTATTTTTAAAAATCGATTTTCAATTATTTTTTTAATCAATTATTACTTTTTTCTTTTTCTTTTTCTTTATTCGTTTTTATTTTGTGTTCTCTCTTCTTTCTTGGCCAGTTGCCAGACATAGGTGAGCCTCGAGCTGGCCAGCTTTGAGCTTGAGGCTTGCACTAGCTGATGTGGCGAGTGGCGAGCTCGCCTCCTCTGGCAAGCTTAGGCTTGCCTATGGCTAGTCACTGGCCTTTGCCATGGTTAGCTAACAGCCAAGCTGAGAAGAAACAAAGAAAAGAAAAAATCAAAAATCAAAAATCAAAATTTTTTAGAAAATAAAAAATAAAATAAAGAAGTGGGAACTAGTAGGGGATATAAGATAAGAGAGAGTAAGTGTGGAAAATGTTTTACCCAATTTGAAAAATAGAAAACATTTTCCCCTAAGTTAGAAAACTTTGTTTCCTTCATGGAAAATGTTTTCCCTTTTTCTATGAAACGAACGTGAAAAATCCAAAAAATATTTTTCTGAAAGTTATTTTATGTAAAACGGACGGAGCCTAAAATTAGAGATCAAGAACTCCCAATTTCCAAAGATGGGCACCCGCCTAATTTGCCATCTCCCGGTGCAAATCTATCCGGTGGGAGCAGTTAATCAGCGCCTGATTGTCAAACTTTTCAAACCCTAAAGTAAATCCCACTATCAGAAGGTCGACGCGCTATATCATAGCAAAGGCAAAAAGCAAAATCCTAGGGATCGAGTGACATGCTTGCTGACGACAACATAGGCCCGGAAACCACTATAAATCGAGACACTCCCTCGCTTCTAACTCACAACACCATCGTCTCATACATTATCTTCTCTAAGCTAAAATGAAGCAAACGATGTCTTCCAAGCACTTGCTAGTGTTGCTCATAGGAGTGGCGCTTTTTGCCACCACCGTCTTCTGCGACGGCCACCAACCTAAGCCACCGAAAGAGCACAAACCACCCCACAAAGACCACCCTGTTGGGGGTCGCCGCCTCCTCGAGAACGTCCAAGTCGAGGACTCACAAAAGCCGTTCCCCAAACCCAAGCCCCCGCACCACCCTCCCGAGCACATCCTCATCGAGGAGGCCGAAAAGGACTCCCACAAGAAGCCATTCCCCGGCAAGAAACCGCCCCACCACCCAGGCCACATGCTCGCTGAGGAAGTGGAAGCCGAGGAGACGAAAAAGCCGTTCCCTGGGAGCAAGCCCCCAAAGAAAGGCGACAAACCGCCGCACGAAGGACACATTCTTGAAGAGGAGGTGGAAGAGGACTCGAAGAAGCCATTCCCCGAGGAAAAGCCGCCAAAGAAGGGGAAGGGAGGCAAACCACCGCACGAGGGGCACATTCTCGCAGAAGAGGTGGAAGAAGATGCGAAAAAGCCGTTCCCCGAGCACAAGCCACCAAAGAAAGGGGAGGGAGAGAAGCCGCCGCACAAGCCTCCCACCGGGAACTGAGCGTGCCGTAAGATGATGTGTCCCTGCATGTGCACGTTATGCATTTAGGAATAAGAACCGTGCTGATCTGATTGTACGTATACTATTTGTGCGATCTATCGAGTCTTACTGAGTCGCTACACTCTTGTTCTATAGCTTGTCTTTTGGCTATGCTGTGTCTTGGAGTCAGGCTGTTTCACTTTGTATCCTCCTATCAATGCTGTACGCTTGTCGCTTGGTGCATTGAGTAGACCTCGGACGTTGTAGATTTTCGCGTGTCATCTCTCCAATGTTACCTATCGACTCTCCACCGGCAAAAAGCCCTTCGATACATTTACTCCAAACACCACGATGTCATATGATGCCGGAAATTTCGTATTTGATAGAAGGCGCCACAAAGGCAGCTTTGATGGGAGGATCCGTTGGACTCAACGTATTATTATATTCCATTATTATAGAGGATCCATCGGACCACGTGCTAAAATATTTGCTTTAGAAATACGGGAAACAAATAATCATAAATGGCGCAATTTAGGACTTTATTAGCATAACATTATTTGGTCTTATTGTTATTTGGACTCATTGTTATTCTAACAGTATGTTGCATGTTATGAGTCACAAATTCTAAAAAGAAAGGACTTCACAACAATTTCTAATTATTTATTTTTCTGATTCAAAAGAGATTGTTACTCCCGCAGCAAATTAAGAATAATCACATTAGTGATTCTCTTTTTTTAAATTGACGATTTTACTCGTTGATATTATTGTTTCACGAGAAAAGTAGGTTTCATGTGGCAGATGGCAAGAAATGGATGTAAATTTTTATGTCGGAAGGGGAGAAAATGGAATTTTACTCAAAATTGCATAATTTCTTTTACATTGATTACGAAGCTTTTGAGGCCTTTCTCACCGTTGATCGTGAATATTTTTTTTTTAAATGGTATTTTTCCCTTGGACCATCTCGTTGGCTTAGCGATGTTGATCAATGTTCCGACACTATTTTATTTTTGTTAGGGCGTGCATGAAAACATTTCTCATTTTTTATTTCTCTATTTTGCTATTCCCGAAAACAGGTTTGGAAAAGAAATTCGTTTAGACTCTGTTTAGAAACTCTTTTGTCTATTTCTCTATTCTTTTGTTTCTTGGAATAGAAAAAGAACATAAATCCGTTTGGTAACGCCAACTGATTTTTCTATTCCCCGAAATAAAAAGTTGTTGTCAAGAATAAATTATGAGTAAAAATGAGAAATAGAAAAGAGTAACTTCTTGTTCCTGGGAATAATTTTTAGAAATTATTTCTTGGGTTATTACTCATGACCAATCCGTCCACCGACCATTGCTCGTCAACCCCTGATTACTGATCGCCGACCACTAACAGCCAACCGTCGATCGCCAGCCACTGACCACCGGCTGCCATCGGCCTTCGACCACTGGAGACCATCGGCTAGCAGCTGATTGCCGCCCTTCGCTCAATGATTGGAATGACCTGAAGCCGTCGAATGCTGGAGCCAACGATCGGTGGCCTAGCATCTAGCGTCCGACGTCTAGTGACCAATGCCCAACAATCGGCGCTTGACATCCAAAGGCCTATGGTCGGTGACCAGTGTCTTGCGGCCCTTCGTTTGACGATCGATGACCGGTGACCAGGAAACCGGTGACGGAGGTGGCAACCAACGATCGGCGGCAGAGGTGGCGACCCACGATCAGCGCCTAGTGGCAGCGACTAGCGTCCAACGGCCGACAAGGGTAGTGGGCAATGACCGACAATCGGCGATTGGCGACCGACGACTGGCTACCACCCATGCTAGATGGCCATCAATCATTAGTCATTGGTCACTGGTCATCACCAGTCACCAATTGCCAATCACCAGTCACTAGTCACTACCCACCACCCATCCCTGCCATCAAGGAAAAAAGAAATAAAAAAAATATTGTCGGTACTAAACACATTTTTATTCTATTTCTATTCCAAAAATAAGAAATTTTTGTAGTTACCAAACACATTGTTTTACTCAAAAATTGTTTTAGGGAGTAAAAATAGAAAAAAACTATTTCTCAAAAGAAATTGTTCCCAAGAATAGAAATATTACCAAACACACTCTTAGTGTTGCAATTTCATTTGTCTATTTTTGAAATAAATTTATCTACCAATAAAATACAAACTCAACCTCTAGCGTCGTAGGGGCATTACTCCCACATAGTTAATGGGGATTATGAACCACACCATAACAAAGAACACAAACAAGCACAACCATGAATTATATCGAGCCTTTAGATTTAAAAACTTATACTCAATAAATATATTATTATGGTATTAGCTGTTTATTTTCTAATATTGACGTCACTGCCGATGTCAGTTAAGACGGTGACCTTCGATTGGTAGAGCCAAGCTAGATTAAGTCATAATCGGGCGAATAAGAATCGGGTGGGTACTTAATACTTGATTAGTGTAGACTTTCAAGATTTCGTAGTGTAGTTCCTCGCGCCATGTGGTGAATCGCAACAGGCATGCGAAGCTACAGGTTGATGCTGAGCCTTTAACTATCCATGCACATGTTGCAAGTGGGGCGGAGGGAAACAGTGCCGACCACTCTTTGTAACTCCGGTGGTTGCAATGGCATCGTCATTCTAGGACCACATCAGCCTCCACATTGATATCTAATCTTATGTGGTGAACATAGTGATTTTATAGATCCTTTCCAAACAAAAATAACCTAGGTAAAAATTTAAAATAAGTGTTGAAACCTTGTAACTTAATAGTGAAAAAAGTGGTTATAACTATGGTACCACAAAACCCTTTGCGTGTCCTACTAAGAAAAGTGCACTTTTTAGAGGATAATCTCACAAAGAATCAACACAAGCTATTGATTCATACAGTAAACCAAGGCTATACTAACATACCATAAATTTCTGATTGGAAACCTCGTGTTTTAGTTGTCTTTGTGGTTGGATTTAGTAAAGTGAGATGACCTAGTGCTTCCTGACCCCATTTGGGATGATGAGGAACTTGTTAAATGATGTCGATGAGATCCACGATGTACCATGCTCAAACTACTTCTGTACAATTGATTAGCAAAGTATTAGGTTCATTCCGGATCGATTAACTTTATGTTTTTCTATAAGTGGTTGAGTAATGAAGGTTATGATCCATAAAGATATGTAGTAATTTCGTAGTTACTGGGGTATCAATTCTATGGATAAATCTACATAGTAATTTAGAGGGCATATCCACCTTCTATGATGGATGTGGATATCTAGATAAGACGATCTGTGCAAATTTATGAAGAGTATTCGGGACCAAAAGCTTAAGTGACCTGTATTATGATTAGAAATTATGCGTAGGGGAATGTCGAGTCATCTCTGATAATTTATGTTCTTGTTTATCTTTCATGAAATTTTGCGTAAGGGCTTGTCACGGGTCGATTGATTCACACCAATCACACATGCTCGTACAGCCTTAGGATTACTCCCAAGTTAGCCTTTCACCCCCTCACTCAAACACAAGGGTCATTTGAGAGTAAAGCAACATAGTATTCACTTGTGATCATGCATGTACAAGGTGCGGTGAGGGTCCCCTATTTATACAAGAGCGGGACCAATTCAATCCATTGATCCCCTCATGATCCGATGGTAGTATTTGAATTGATACAATGATTACAAGGCTACATAAGGCTCCTAGGACATGGGAGAGCTCAAGGGTCATCTGTCATGGCCAGCTACATGGCCAAGTCTTGGGAACTGAAAGATCATCTAGCCACAAGAATACGAGCAGGAAAGGATGAGTCAGAGGAACTAAATGGTCATCAAGCTCAAGAGAGGGACATGATTGGGCCACAGATGGGCCATGGCCTTAGATTAGACTCATTCAAGGCCACTCGTCCTCTTGGGCCATGTTATTCTTCCCCACCTAATTCGAATGACACCCTCGTCGCATCTTCAACATGGAACGCGTCGATTTACTTCTTGAACTACCAAAGAGCCTCAGTGAGTTCCTAGCTTGCTTCACTCTCAGAAAGGCCTTTCCACCCAGCCAAGGATTCACTTCTAGGCGCACGGTACCGCTTCCATATGATTCAATCAGCCATGATGTACTCAATGTCACGGTCATATGAGGTTTTTGCGTTAAGGGGCACTTGTTGCGATTCCTCTTGACCCAAATCTTTTTCATCTTCATGGAAAGATTTGAGCATACTCATATGGAACACCTGATGTAGCTTGAGCTTAGATGATAGACCTAGTTTGTATGCCACCTTCCTAATCCGTTGAATCACACGAAATGGCCCTTTGTAAAGATGAATTAAGCCCTTATGCATGTCCCAGTATCGGAGGACCGCGTGTAACTTGGCCAATATTAGGTCCCCAACTTGGAATTCTACGTGTTGTCACTTCTTGTTGGCCTATTTCTTCATCTGTTTGGAGGCATTGTGAAGGCACGTTTGTGCCAAATCAGCCTGCTCTTAACATTTTTTGACAAACTTGTATGCAGATGGGCTATTCCCCTTGTAGCTCAAGGCAACCACACTTGGAGTGAGCAGTTGTTGCTTCGTCGCGATTTCAAACAAGCTTTGGTTCATGAACTCATCCTGCTAGAAGTTGTAGGAGAATTGTGCTACATCGATCAACCTCGCCCAATTAGTTTGCATTGCACTCACATAGTATTGGAGGTAGATTTTAAGGAGAAAATTCACCCTCTCCGTCTATCCATTGATCTAAGAATGCAAACTCGAGGAGAAATTAAGGTTTGTCCCCAATAGCTTAAAAAGCTTGGTCCGAAACTACCTAGTAAATTGAGGATCACGGTTACTTACAATCATCTGTGGAACGCCCCAATATTTGATGACATGTTTGACGTATAGCTTGGCTGCCTCCTTGGCTAGGCAATCCTTTGTTGTGGGTGCGAACATTGTGTACTTAGAAAATCAATCTACCACAATCATGAGAGTTTGACAACCTTCAAATTTGGTTAGGTTCGCGATAAAGTCCATAGAGTAGCTCCCCCATGGATGTTCTAGTACCAAAAGTGGCTCAAAGAGCCTTGACGGCAATCGTTGTTTGATCTTATATTACTGACATACGAGACAAGTTTCCATATATGCCTCGACATCATCCTGCATTTATGGCAGTAGTACTAATCCTCAACAAGTGCCATGGTGTGGTGGATTTTCGGATGTCCCACCAATTTGGAATTGTGACACTTTTGAAGTATCTCCTTCTATAGCTTCCCATGGAATGGCATGTAAAATCTCCATCCTTTGGTGTAGAGGAGGCCATCCTCGCACTAGAATCTCCTCATTTTGCTTTTTCGGGTGTACTTAAGGAGCTGTTGGATCGTTCGATTATGCTTGAGCAACTCTTTGACACAATCGATCAACGAGTAGCTAGGTCGATTCACCGTGCTAGCCAATTCCATCTTTCAGCCGAAAGCATCAACCATTGAACTGGCCTTTCCTGATTTATACTCCAACACATAGTCAAACTCAGCGAGGAAGTCTTGCCACTAAGCTTGGTTCAAGCTTGGCTTCCTTTGAGTCTAGAAGTAGTTCGTGGCCACATTATCCGTCCGCACGACAAACTTCGATCCCAAGAGATAGTGCCTCTATGTTTGAAGCCAATGCATCACCACAGTCTTATTCGTCTCTTGGACCGTGTATCGTCACTTAGTCTCATTAAGCTTTCAAGACTCGAATATCACTAAGTGTCCTTCCTGCATAAGAACACCATCTACCACAAAATTAGAAGTATTAGTCTCTACCTCATACAGTTTGGAATGGTCGGGTAACACTAGGAGGGGCTACTCAATCATGGCCACTTCAACAAATTGAATGCCTTTTAACACCAAGCCGTCCACTCCCATGGCCTTTCTTTCTTCAACATGTCCGTGAGTGGCATAGGGATGCCTAAATAGCCTCGGATGAAACGCCAGTAATAGTTCGTTAGATCAAGGAACAAGCTTAGCTCTATCATCTTGGTTCATGATTTCCATTTAACGATGGCATGGACTTTGGTTGCATCCATCCACACTCGTCCACCCCTCACGATATGCCCAAGGAAGGGGACTTTTTCTCATGCAAATGTGCACTTTTCCCATTTCAAGTATAGATCATTCTCCCACAAAACATGAAAGACCTGCTTCAAGTACTCGACGTGCTCCTTGAGCATCTAGCTATATACAACAATATCATTAAGGTAGATTACAATGAATTGATCAAAGAACGAGTGGAGTACATTGTTCATTAGAGTATAAAATGTGGCCGACGCATTAGCCAGGATGAATGGCATAATAAGGAACTCGTACGATCAATAGCGGGTCAAGTACGCGGTTTTCGGCTCGTCTGCTTCAACAATTTGAACTTGATCGTACCCCAATCAAAGACCGAGCTTAGAGAATCATCATGTTTCCCCGAGCTAATCGAATAAATCAACAATTAGGGAGATCAAGTACTTATTATTAATGATGAGCTTGTTCAAAGCCCAATAGTCGATGCACATTTCAAGGGATTCATCGTGCTTCTCTTGGAACAAGATAGAGGCACCAAAAGGGGCCTTGGATGATCGAATGTATCCCGCATCAAACAACTTCCTCAACTTTTCTAGTTTTGGTGAGGCCATGTGGTAGGGTGCTATAGCTAGTGGTTGAGCATCAAGCACCAACTCAATCCTATGAATCACTTTCCTATGAAGCGGCATCTTTTTAGGTAGCTTGAGGAACATCACATATTAGAATGAGTTGAGGACTTGGACTACCTCGATCGGAATGTCCTCCTTCTTGTCCATTGAGTCCTCAACTTTCAAGGTTGCCAAGAAGGTCACATCGCCCTTCCGTGCTCCCTCCGAGAGCTACATGGCCAAGAGCATCTTTCAATCATGTGCTGCCTTGCGATAGATGGGTACCATGCATTGGTACCGCTTGTCTAGGATGCATATACAATCCGCAAAGGGCATCATGCTTGTATTGATAGGGCCAAGGAACTAAAAACCCAAAACAAAATCATAATTGTCGAGGGAGATTACCTTGATGTTTTCCTTGCTCGTCCATGGACCAAGGTGAATCTCTCCATCCCAAACCACATCGCTAGTCAAGACTACCTTAGAGTTCATCATCTTAAGTAATCGGCTTCACCTTTGACCCAAAAATTCAACTTCTTCATAGCCTCTTGAGAGATGAAGAGGTTGAGTGCCCTAGTATCCACAAGTGTGTTGATTGTGGTACCTCCAATCTTCACGTACATGAACATCACTCCTTTAGGTTCCTTAGCCTTCTTAGCTTTAATGGAGCTCAAGATTCGCAACAATTCCAGCCACACATCTCTTGCAACTCTTCTTCTCTATGCAAGGTCGACAACTTGCCTCTCTTGGGATAGTCCTAAACCATGTGCGGCCCATCACAAAGAAAACACTTGTAGGTGTGCACCTTACGTATTCCCTAACCACTAAACTCCTACTGGGCTTTAGGCGGTGCCACTGGTGGTTTTCCTCTATTCAGGTGTCTATACTTGTTCCAGTCTCCCCAACTAGTGGCCTTTTCCCTCGACCTAAATTTGAACCTGGCTACAAACGTTGCTTTCAGCTCTTTTAGGGATTCAACCATAGATGTGGCCATTGTGAGGTCCCTCACATGGCACTACTTGAGCTCTTGTTTAGCCCATGATTTGAGGCCACTCATGAACTGATAGTGGGTCTCTATATCATTCATAGAAAGGATCTAGAGTAGCAACTTTGAGAATCGTTTCATGTACTCCTGAATGGTGCCTCTCTACTTATAGCTCTTGAGCTCATCACAAGCTTCTTCCTCAACATAGGCGGGATAGTAGTTCCACCAAAACTCCTCGATGAACTTGACCCATATCATGATAAGGTTGCTACTCCTATCGTCGGACTTGCAATGCCACCATAGTAAGGCATTCTTACTTAGTTACATCACCGTTGTGTTCACTCAAGTCATGTCATCGTTTATGCTCATGGCCTGGAAGTACTGTCTCATGTACCATAGAAAGTTATATACATCTTGAGCCACCGGCGAGCCTTTGAACTCTTTCGGCCTGGGTTTGTCCATTCGTGGAGGCATGGTAATTGCCCCATCACATGTGCGGCTTCCACCTCCATGACCTTCCTCTTGAGCTCAACGATCTCCACGAACATAGCCATCGCCATAGCCTCCTAGGTCTCGTCTTGCTACTACAACTCTCGGACCAACGACCCCAACAACTCATTGCAAAATTCTCTCATGCCGCCTTTAAGCTCTTACGTCTCAACCAAGAACCCCTCTCTATTGGATTCCCTCCATCAATTGTCTAGTTCGGTCGTTCACTAGCTCATGGACGTCCATGATGTTCTCCTCTAGAATTGTACCTCGATGCTCCTAGTCTCCCACTGATTCCCTCAAATAGGATGCAACATGACTCTACCTGGTTTGTATGTCGACCCACTCAATCGTCCTTCCACGATCCTCGCAATCCTCACCATGGGCATTTGCAATGCTAGAATGTAGTTCAGCCATTACGCTAGATGAAGGCACAAACGAAGGCTTTAATACCCCTTGTCATGGGTCAGTCAATTCACATCGATCACACACACTCGTGCGACCTTTAGATTGCTATTAAGTCAGCTTTTCACCCTCTCACTCAAACACAAGGATCATTTGAGAGTAAAGCAGCGTAGTATTTACTTGTGATCAAGTATGCATAAGGTGGGATGAGGGTCCCCTATTTATACAATAGTGGGACTAATCCAATTCATCGATCCCCTCATGATCCGACGATAGTATTTCAATCGATACAATGATTACAAGGCTACATGAGGCCCCTAGGACATAGGAAAGCTCAAGGGTTATCTGTTATGGCCAATTGCATGGCCAGGTTTTAGGAATTGAAGGATCATCTGGCCACAAGAAGATGAGCAGAAGAAACCAAACAATTTTTGGGCTCAAGGGAGGGACACAGTTGGGCCACGGATGGGCCATGGCCTTAGATTGGACTTGCTCGAGGTCCCTCATCCTCTTGAGCCGTGTCATAAGGCCTAAGCTAAATAGTAAATGAACATAAAGAAAGAATTTAGTAAGCAACTCAACGGGCACCCTTTTAAAAAGGAAACGAAACATGACGCAAACTTTGGTGTTTTCATCCAATTTAGTCAACTATTCAACTATCACCAAAACCATGGCCTGACTAATATTAATGCTTCCTATGTTATTTTTAGGGCCAATTCCATTAAAAAAAAGAAACCCAAACTTCAATTCCAGTCTCAAATCTATCTCGAAATTTTTTTGTCTTAGAAAAAACTCCAAATATTAGGTTTAATCTCAAATCTACCCCAATTTTTTTTTGTCAACAAGAGAATCATCAATTTTTACTCTAGTCCTAAATTTGCCTATTTAGCCCTCTGTCAAGTTGTGATTAGTCATCCCTAATTTTTATATCCTAGAATGGTTTTATTTTGAAGATAATTTTTCATGTCACCTAACTAATATGTATTTATTATTGATAGTTAGGACTAGACCACAAGATAAATTTCAGAATAAATTAAAATTTGGCGATTTTTTTAGAAAAAACGAAATTCAAGGCAAATTTCGGACTAGACCTAAAGTTTAGAGTTTTTTCTTAAACAAAAAAAGTTTATGGCAAATTTGGGACTAAACCTAAAGTTTAGGATTTTTTTAGACAAAAAAATTCGGGACAAATTTGGGATTTTGTTTATGGAATTGGCCCATTATTTTTAATAAGGGTGAGATAGGCCAAACTGAACTAGTGATTTGGAATTGCTAATTATCGGTGCGGTTCCTAATTTCAGGTATGGACCAACTCATTCGGACCTGAATGATAGCTTTTCTTATCATTTTTATTATTACAAATTTCCAAAACTCTAACCTCCCTTTCTCTCTCGCCGCTCATCCCTCTTAGCTCTCGCTTAGTCTCACGCCTCTCACTTCTCACTCTCATTGTCAGTCTCACATGGTCACGTGCCTCCTTTATTTGGTGTTTGTTTTGTTACGCTCTTTTTCTTTTAATTTTTCTAATGAAGGAAATTGCAATGGAGATTGGAACCCTAGAAAGCGTTTCGGCTGGTCAGCGAAGAAGCAAGGGGTGAGAGAGTGGGGTGGAGGCCTGTTTCTGTTTATGGGAAGAAGCATTTTCGCTGGTTGGCATCGCTTGACTCAACGATCAACATGTAAAAGACTTATAACAAGTGAGTGAACGAATAATTCTGCATAGGAAAAAAGAAAGGGAGAAAGATATCTCAATTGGTTCCAATACCAATTTAGTCCACTTGTAAGATCAAGTGGGCCAATTTCGAGTAGTAGGGGGGGAGCCGACTTACTCTGAAATCAATCACTGCTAATTTTTAATCAGTATCTCAAAATACTTTTTACATATAATGGATATGACATGAATTATTTTTTATCGATATTTATTACAAGAAACACCAAAAAGACTTGTAACGAGAATAGACTAAGTTTCCTTGGGCTAGTCGCAGTGGAAGGATTAAGAAGTTTGACATGATCAAGTAAACCTCGGAAAACGGAAGGATGAGGGATGAGACGTCAAGAACCTTGGTCGATTCTACTACGTCTTCCAAAAAAGAATTAAGAATGAAAGTCCCTCACAACCAATCCCCTTACCAATATTCAGAATTTTGTCGTAACTAATCCCCACAGGGCGGTATGTCCACCCTTTCGACGATTCACACTGGCTTTTGCCACTAAATTCGCACTGAACGATAACAAATCCGGTAGCCTTCCGATCCGGTCTACTCTGTTTCTCTCTCTCTCTCTCTCTCTCTCTCTCTCTCTCTCTCTCTCTCTCTCTCTCTCTTTCTCTCTATTAGTTCAGGTGCACGATCCAGTGAAGTCGTTGTCGTGGCTGACATGCGAGGTGACATCGTGTTCGAAATTAAGTAATTGCAAGTTTTCTAGGGAGAAGCGAAAGGAAGATCAAGGGACACAACAAAACGTATTGGAGATTTATGAGGTTGTTTAGTGAGATTTAGTGTGAATGCCATGCTTGAGATATTAAATAACAGATTTAAGATTTTTAAGTACTTATCAGTGAACCCATATATATATTCAGCTTGCATGCTTCTATTTTGGTAAGAGTGGTCAATTTCAAATTGGGCCGATTTTCAATCACATGCTTTAGTGTTAGCATGGGTGATCGGTTCAAAATGTAGAACTAAAAACTAACCCGTGACCACTTGTTACAGAAAGAATGGAACTGAGAACCCAATCAATTAGTTTTGCAGTCAATGGTCGATCCGTAAGTTTAATATAAATTAGTTGTTTGTGAAGAGGAGTATTAGAGTATTCATATATAAAATCAATGCTTGCCTCCTAAATCTTAGATCAAAGCCCAGCTTATTCATGAAGGAGTGTGTTAAAGTATTTATATATTAGATTATGTTTTAATTTAACAACTTAAATTTAGGCGGTGGACTCACAAATATTCTATGATGTCTCCCACCACATTTGTAATGATTCGGGAGCCACACTCGCCTCCTGATTCAGGTGGATGGAAAGAACCCCACATGCTTCGATGGAGATTACATAAATCGAAAGGCTTGGACACGTGCATCTAATAAAATCCCATGAGTTCGTACAAACAATGTTCGCACGTTCCTCCCCCCTAGTTTTCGTGCAAAATGTTGCTTTGCCGAGATAAGGAAAAGAAAAGACAAGACAATAATGACTAAAGGTCCCTTCTCAAATCAAAGGGTCACCATCCGAAATGGGAAACCAAGAAAAGACGCCGCAAAATCCCTCTCTCTCTCTCTCTCTCTCTAATAATGACTAAATGTCCCTTCTCAAATCAAAGGGTCACCATCGGAAATGGGAAACCAAGAAAAGACGCCACAAAATCTCTCTCTCTCTCTCTCTCTCTCTCTCTCTCTCTCACTCAGAGCCAGGATCCAACTGATCAAGATCTCAAACGCTCACATGATTGTCCCTTCGTTGTGCCGCAATTTGGACGGTGAAACTTGAGCAATGTCCCGAAGGCTCATTGGGGTCGCATGTAATGAGCTTCGTTTTTCTAGTGCACAAATAATAACTATTCTGATCAAAATTGATTTCTATAATAAAAATAAAATTTTCTATTTCTATTCTTGTATTATTTTCTAAGCAAAAAGACGTATTTGACAACCACATAAAATTTTTATTTTCGGAATAGAAATAAAAAGTTTCTCCCTCTCGAGATGCAGTGGGCAGCTAGAGGCTTGGAGGCCAATGGTGATCGATTGAGATGATGATGGGCGGCAGCTACAAGTGGGCAACTGACTATTAGAGAAGATGGGCGACCATAAAAGTTTTAGGGGTATGAGTGGTTATCTTTTAAGAGAAGTCAAAATGACTTTTGATAATAACTATCCAAATATCGCAAAAAGAACGTACATAAAAAAAAAAAGCATGTTATCCTCTCCCCACTTAAAAACACAAAAAAAGGGTTCTATCATTACTTTGAGAAAATGGTCAATATTAACACTATGGAACAAGAATATTTTCCTTGTGATTATATTTGGATCATTATGAAGTTGTAAGTTCATCCATTACTCACTGATGATTTAAAGTATACTCTTAGAAAATTCGTTTGTTGTACTTCACAAGATTAGTCGATTCTTCCCCGACTTTTATCCATCATATCCCTTCATCGTGCAACAATTTGAACAGTGACTTGCAATGTCAGGAAGGCTCATTGGGTTGCATGTGATGGGCTTCGTTGTTCTAAAAGTTAGTTTGGCATGATTATGACGCATCTCCTTATTGGGTTTCTGAAGTTTCACGTACCATATTTTTCTTCACATATAATGGTTGTTTTTACATGTGAAACTTAGGTATATTAAAATGATAAGCTAGTCTAGTTAGGGGAAAAGAATAGCCCAAGTGCCAAGCTTGGCACAAAGAGACACTTAATGTCAAAAGTTACGAAAAGTACACTTAAATGACATTTTTTTAAAAAAAATCGGATCACTTAAGTGCCAACTCCGACAAAGGTTGTGAGAAATGTGACATGACTTATTTTAATAATATAATTCACTTATGTGGCTCGTTAGAAGTTGAGTTAACAAAAACTCAGTCAAAAACGATATCATTTTTGTACTGACGTGGTATTTAAAAATATATTAATTAAATAATATAAAAAATGTAAAAATATATTATTATAAAATAATTAATTAAAAAAAAAAAGGAATGGAAGGATCGGGCGAGGATTGTGCAACCCTTGCAGCCACAGCCACCGCCACCCCACCATTGTCGGAAATGATCGACAACAGTGGGGCGAGGGTTAGCTGTGGTCGTCGGGCCCTAACTAATGGCCACTAACCCCAATCGACCTTTTGCGAGGGCTTGTAGGCCTTAGCCCAGATTTGGGGAGAAGGTCGCGACCCTCCCTTAAATCTAGCAACTCGACGGAAATCCGATGTAGCTTATTTTAATAATATAACTCACTCACATGAATCACTAGAAGCTGAGTCAGTAAAAACTCAATCAAAACGACATCATTTTTGTGCTAACATTGCATTCAAAAAATATATTAATTAAATAATAGTTAAAATTTTTTAAATTATATTATTATAAAATTGATTTATTTAAAAAAAGAAGATTGTTTTTCAAAAAAATCAATTTAAATTTTTTTTCTAGTATGACTTTTTTGCCATGTGGATAATTTCTTTTTCTTTTAAATTGCTGCGTGGATATTTATTTTGAAAAAATTGCTCTATCAGCAAATAAAATCACTAAGAAATGATACGTGTGCAGTTTGGTCAGATTTTTTCGTTGTTGGTACTTAACTGATTTTTTGTACTTTGATTTTGGCACTTAAGTATATCTTTTCAAACTTTTGGCATTTAACTGTCTCCTCGTGCCAAATTTTGACACCTCAAGGATCCGTATGTCTTTAGTTAGTCATATAAGTTTTATGAAGATAATTTATCCACTAACAATATATACAATACTAACCACAAATCCATGACTCTATAACACAATTTTTTTCGAGTATCATATACAATTAAGTATGATGAGAGACCTATGGTTTCATGTAGTTACTCGACTTAATCCCAATCAGACTAAACAAATTCGCAATAAAATGAGAGCCTATGAAACATACAAAAATATAATTAGGGAGTGTTAAAAAGCGGGAAAATTAATCAAAAAAAAAAAAACCTATTGCACTTTGTTAATTCAGTCTCAAATATTTTAATTTTGCTAATTGAGTTTTAAATATTTTTCACGTTTTCCTAATTTAGTCTAGTTAGTCAATTTTTACCAGATAATCGCTCAAGGACACCAAACGTCCTACATGGCCTGATTGGCAATAACGTGGACAATTTTTAATATTTTTTGAATTTTATTATTGATTTTTTTCTTTTTCTTTTCTTTCTATTTCTTTCTCCCCTTTTTTTTTCCCTACAACCAGCCAAAGGTGAGGGTCACAAAGTGGACCTTGCCTTGCAACTGGGGAGGTTTAACCCTCACCAGATCCGGTGAGGGCAAGCCTCTCCTAGCCATTGGAAAGATTAACCTCACCTTGCGACTAGAGAGGCTCAACCCCAACCAAATCCGACAAGGGCGAGCCTTTCCCAACCACTAGTGAGGTCGACTTCGCCGTCACTAGGCAAGGTTGAGCCTCGCAAAGGACAAGTGAGGTTCAATTGAGGCTATTGAGGTCAACCTTGTTGGCCCTCGCTTTTGGCCATTAAAGCTGTATTCTTAAAAAAATAGAGAAATCATAATCAAGTTATGATGATACAGGTCAACCCCTTCTTCTTGCGCCAAGATTTTACCATTTCTGAAGGATTTGGAGTTACATCTCTTTTCCATTTCCATAGGCTCAATAGCCGACTAGAGAAAGAAGGAAAAAAAAAACAAAAGGAAAAGGAAAAAGAATAAATAAATTCAAAACATATCAAAATATTATTAAAAAAATTGTCTGTGTCAACACCAATTGTGCTACATGAGGCTGGTATCCACATCAGCAATTTTTCAGCCAAAATTATCCGAGTAGACTCAATTTGTAAAATTTAAAAGGACTTTTGATTCAATTAACAAAATTAAAAGGTTTTTAACAGAATTGACAAAAGTGCAATAAACTTATGACATTGTAGACAATTGCTTATTTCTAGTATGAGAAAAAGACATAGTCCATAATTGTTATCCCTTCATGCGAATCAACTAGGGAATAGGTATGTTATTGTTACGCTTGCTCTGATTCCATGCATTAGCTAAGCAATTAGTACCATTATTATTATTGGTCTAATTCCATGAACTTAACTGGTTTGCATAGGACTTGTAGGATGTCTCCAAGTAGCTGACCCTAGATTATAAAAAATGAAACACCATTACCTTATTTCTGTTTACGAATTACTAAACTTATCATCGGCATGCCCCACTAATCGGTCTTAATATATTTAGTATTATTGTGTTCTGAGACATGGTCTTATGCCCATTCCACACATAAACAAGTGTTTGCTTCCAATATTAACTATCGCCCATCCAATATAAATTCAATCTGTGGTTGCATTAAAGAAGCTTTTCACATTGAAGGTAAGAACCTCTACTACTCCACTATGCTATGCATTTAATCTACTACTACTTTTCCAAGAAAGAGAATCGACACTAGAAATTGAGAGATCAAGAACTCCCCCTGTCCAGAGATGGACACCCGCCTAATTTCCCATCTGACGGTGCAAATCTATTAAGTGGGAGCAGTTAATCAGGGCCCGGTTGTCAAACTTTTCAACCGTACAGTAAATCCCAATATCCATAGATCGACGCGCTATTTCATAGCAAAGAAGAAAAGCAGAATCCTAGGGGTCGAGTGACATGCTTGCTGACGACGACATAGGTCCGGAACCCCTATAAATCGACACACTTCCTCATTTAACTCACAAAACCATCAGCTCATACATCCTCTTCCCTAAGCTAAAATGAAGCAAACGATGTCTTCCAAGCTCTTGCTCGTGTTGCTCCTAGGAGTGGCGCTTTTCGCCACCACCGTCTTCTGTGAGGGCCCCCAGCCTAAGCCACCGAAGGAGCACAAACCACCCCCCAAGGACCACCCTGTCGGGGGTCGCCGCCTCCTAGAGAACGTCCAAGTCGAGGACCCACAAAAGCCATTCCCCAAACCCAAGCCCCCACACCACCCTCCCGAGCATATCCTTGTCGAGGAGGCTGAAAAGGAGGACTCCCAGAAGAAGCCCTTCCCCGGCAAGAAACCACCCCACTACCCAGGCCACATGCTTGCCGAGGAGACGGAAAAGCCGTTCCCCGAGAACAAGCCCCCAAAGAAAGGCGGGAAGCCGCCGCACGAAGGACACATTCTTGTAGAGGAGGCGGAAGAGGACTCGAAGAAGCCATTCCCCGAGGGAAAGCCACCGAAGGAGGGAAAGGGAGGCAAACCACCGCACGAGGGGCACATTCTCGTAGAGGAGGTGGAAGAGGATGCGAAGAAGCCGTTCCCCGAGCACGAGCCACCTAAGAAGGGGGAGGGAGAGAAGCCGCCGCGCAAGCCTCCCACCGAGAACTGAGTGTGCCGTAAGATGATGTGTCCCTGCATGTGCTCGTTATGCATTAGGAATAAGAGCCATGCTGATCTGGTTGTACGTATGCTATTAGTGCGATCTCTTGAGTCTTACTGAGTGGATAGCCTTGTATCGCTACACTCTTTCTATAGCTTGTCATTTGGCTATGTTCTGTCTTGGAGTCGGCTCTTTCGCTTTGTATCGGCTGTTCGCTTGGTGCATTGAGTAGACCTCAGACGATGTAGATTATCAGATGTCATCCTACGCTTCTCCAATGTCACCATCGACTCCTCGACCGACAAAAAGCCTTTCGATATATTTGCTGGATCGAAACACCACCGTCTTATATAATGCCAGAATTTCGTATTTGCTAGATGATTCCGCAAAGGCAGCATTGCTAGGAGGATCTGTCAGATGCAACGCATTATTATATTCCATTACTATAGAATATCCTTCGGATCCCGTCCTAAAATATTTGCTTTAGAAATATGGGAAGCGAATAATCATTCCTAAAACGGATGAGACTTCTAATGGCGCAATTTAGGGCTTTACTAGCATAACTATATATGAACTATTGTTGTTCTAATAGCATGCTGCATGTTGTGAGACAAAATTTTAAAAAAAGCATGTTATCCTCTCCCAATTGAAAAACACACAAAAAGGATTCTATCATTACTTTGAGAAAATGTTCAATATTAATACTATGAAAAAAGAATATTTTCCTTGTGATTATATTTGGATCATTGTGGAGTTGTAAGTTCATCCATTACTTGCTGATGATTCAAAGTATACTCTTGAAAAATTCGTTTGTTGTACTTCACGAAATTAGTCGATTCTTCCCCGACTTTTATCCATCATTTCCCTTCATCGTGCAACAATTTGAATAATGACTTGCAATGTCAAGAAGGCTCATTGGGTTGCATGTGATGGGTTTCATTGTTCTAAAAGTCAATCTGGCATGATTAGGACACATCTACTTATCGGGTTTCTGAAGTTTCACATACCATCTCTTTCTTCACATATAATGGTTTTTTTAACATGTGAAACTTAGGTATATTAAAAAGATAAGCTGGTCCAGTTAGGGGAAAAGAACAACCCAAGTGCCAAACTTCGTATGGGGGGACACTTAAATACTAAAAGTTATGAAAAATACACTTAAATGTCATTTTTTAAAAATTGAATTATTTAAATGCTAACTCCGGCGAATGCCGTCGGAAATCTGACGTTGGTTATTTTAATAATATAACTCGCTTATGTGGCTCGTCGGAAACTAAGTCAGCAAAAACTCGGCCAAAATGACATCATTTTTGTACTGACGTGGCATTTAAAAAATATTTAAAATATTTAAAAATATATTATTATAAAATTGATTAATTATTTTTTTTAAAAGGGAGGATTGGGTGAGGGCTATGTAACCCTTGCCGCCGCCACCGTCACCACCCCACCATCGCTGGGAAGGGCCGATGACGGTGGGGCGAGGGTTGGCCAAGGTCACTAGCCCTTGGCTAGTGGCTGGCGATCCTAGCCAACTTGCGATAAGGGTCACGACCCTCCCTAAGATTTGGCGACTCGTCAGAAATCCGACGTAGCTTATTTTAATAATATAACTCGCTTACATGGCTCGTCGGAAGCTCGGTCCGTAAAAACTCAGCCAAAACAACCTCATTTTTGTGCTAACATAGCATTCAAAAAATATATTAATTAAATAACATTTAAAAACTTTAAACATATATTATTATAAAATTCATTAATTTTTTTTTAAAAAAAGAGGATTTTTTTAATAAAAATCGATTTTTTTAAAATTTTTCCGGTATGACTTTTTTTTGCCATGTGGATAATTTCTCTTTTTCAATTGCCATGTGGATCTTTATTTTGAAAAAAATTGCTTTGTCAACAAATAAAATTGCCGAAAAATAACATGTGTGTAGTTTGGCCGGATTTTTTTGCCATTGGCACTTAACTGATAATTTTTACTTCGATTTTAGCACTTAAGTGTATGTTTTCAAACTTTTGACACTAAAGTATATCCCGTTGCCAAGTTTGGCACTCTAGGGGTCTGCATGTCTCTAGTTAGTCATATAAGTTTTATGAAGATAATTTATTCATCGACAATATATACAATACTAACCACAAATCCATGACTCTATAACACAATTTTTTTCGAGTATTATATACAATTAAGTATGATGAGAGACCTGTGGTTTCATGTAGGTACTCGACTTGATCGCAACCAGACTAAACAAATTCGCAATAAAATGAGAGCCTATGAAACATTTAAGAATATTATTAGGAGGTGGAGCATTGAGAGTGTTAAAAAGTGGGAAAATTATTCAAAAAGTACTAAATTTATTGCACTTTGTTAATTCAGTCTCAAATATTTTAATTTTGCCAAGTGAGTTTTAAATATTTTTCATGTTTTCCTAATTTAGTCCAGTCAGACAATTTTGACCAGATGATCACTCATAGACACCGGACGTCCTATGTGGCCCGATTGGCACTAAAGTGGATAATTTTTAATATTTTTTGAATTTTTGAATTATTTATTATTGATTTTTTTCTATTTTATTCTTTCTTTTGTTTCTCCCCTTCTTTCTCTACAACTAGCCAAAGGCGAGGGTCGGCGAAGTGGACCTCACCTTGCAATTGGGGAGGTTCAACCCTTGCCAGATTTGACGAGGGCAAGCCTCTCCTAGCCATTGGCAAGATTGACCTCACCTTGCGACTAGGGAGGCTCAACCCCCACCAAATCCAATGAGGGTGAGCCTCTCCCAACCACTAGTGAGGTCAACTTCGCCGTCACTAGGCAAGGTCGAGCCTCGCCAAGGACAGTTAAGGTTCAATTGAGGCTATTGAGGTTAACCTCGTTGGCCCTCGCTTTTGGCCATCAAAGCTATATTCTTAAAAATATAGAGAAATCATAACCAAGTCATGATGATACCGGTCAACCCTTCTTTTTGTGCCAAGATTTTATCATTTCCAAAGGAATTGGAGTTACATCTCTTTTCCATTTCCATAAGCTCAACGACTGACAAGAGAAACAAGGAAAGAGAACAAAAAGAAAACAAAAGGAAAAGGAAAAAGAATAAATAAATTCAAAACATATCAAAATATTACTAAAAAATTATTCATGTCAACGTCAACTGTGCTACATGGGGCTGGCATCCACATTAGCAATTTTCTGGCCAAAATTATCCGAATAGACTCAATTTGCAAAATGTAAAAAACTTATGATTCAATTAACAAAATTAATAGGGTTATAACATAATTGACAAAAATGCAATAGATTTATGACTTTTTAGACAAATGCTCATTTCTAGTATGACAAAAAGACATAGTCCATAATTGTTATCCCTTCAAGCGAATCAAACTAGGGAATAGGTATGTCATTGTTACGCTTGCTCTAGTCCCATGCATTAGCTAAGCAATTAGTACCATTATTATTATTGGTCTAACTCCATGAACTTAACCGGTTTGCATAGGACTTGCAGGATGTCTCCAAGTAGCTGACCCTGGATTATTAAAAAGAAATACCATTACCTTATTTCTATTTACGAATTACCAAAATTATCATCGGCATTACCCACTAATCGGTCTTAATATATTTAGTATTATTGTGTTCTGAGACATGGTTTTATGCCCATTCCACACATAAACAAGTGTTTGCTTCCATATTAACTACCGCCCATCCAATGTAAATTCAATCTGTGGTTGCATTATAGGAGCTTTTCACATTGAAGGTAAGAATCTCTACAACTCCACTATGCTATGCATTTAATCTACTACTACTTTTCCAAGAAAGAGAATTGACACTAGAAATTGAGAGATCAAGAACTCCCCATGTCCAAAGATGGACACCCGCCTAATTTCCCATCTGACGGTGCGGGAGCTGTTAATCAGGGCCTGATTGTCAAACTTTTCAACCCTACAGTAAATCCCAATATCCAAAGATCGACGCGCTATTTCATAGCATAGGCGAAAAGCAGATTCCTAGGGATCGAGTGACATGCTTGCTGACGACGACATAGGTCCGGAAACCCCTATAAATCAGCACCCTCCCTCACTTCTAACTCACAAAACCATCAGCTCATACATCCTCCTCTTCCCTAAGCTAAAATGAAGCAAACGATGTCTTCCAAGCTCTTGCTGGTGTTGCTCCTAGGAGTGGTGCTTTTCACCACCACCGTCTTCTGTGAGGGCCCCCAGCCTAAGCCACCGAAGGAGCACAAACCACCCCCCAAGGACCACCCTGTCGGGGTCACCGCCTCCTAGAGAACGTCCAAGTCGAAGACCCGCAAAAGTCATTCCCCAAACCCAAGCCCCCGCACCACCCTCCCGAGCATATCCTGGTCGAGGAGGCTGAAAAGGAGGACTCCCAGAACAAGCCCCCAAAGAAAGGCAACAAGCCGCCGCACGAAGGACACATTCTTGTAGAGGAGGCGGAAGAGGACTCGAAGAAGCCATTCCCCGAGGGAAAGCCACCGAAGGAGGGGAAGGGAGGCAAACCACCGCACGAGGGGCACATTCTCGTAGAGGAGGTGGAAGACGATGCAAAGAAGCCGTTCCCCGAGCACGAGCCACCGAAGAAGGGGGAGGGAGAGAAGCCGCCGCGCAAGCCTCCCGCCGAGAACTGAGTGTGCCGTAAGATGACGTGTCCCTGCATGTGCTCGTTATGCATTTAGGAATAAGAGCCATGCTGATCTGGTTGTACGTATTCTATTAGTGCGATCTCTTGAGTCTTACTGAGTGGATAGTCTTGTATCACTACACTCGTTCTATAGCTTGTCTTTTGGCTATGTTCTGTCTTGAAGTCGGCTCTTTCGCTTTGTATCGGCTGTTCGCTTGGTGCATTGAGTAGACCTCGCACGATGTAGATTATCAGATGTCATCCTACGCTTCTCCAATGTCACCATCGACTATCAACCGACAAAAAGCCTTTCGATATATTTGCTGGATCGAAACACCACCATGTTATATATTGCCAGAAATTTCGTATCTGCTAGATGATTCCGCAAAGGCAGCATTGCTAGGAGGATCTGTCAGATGCAACGCATTATTATATTCCATTACTATAGAGGATCCTTCGGATCCCATCCTAAAATATTTGCTTTAGAAATATGGGAAGCGAATAATCATTCCTAAAACGGATGAGACTTCTAATGGCGCAATTTAGGGCTTTACTAGAATAACTATATATGAACTATTGTTGTTCTAATAGCATGCTGCATGTTGTGAGACAAAATTTTAAAAAAAGCATGTTATCCTCTCCCAATTGAAAAACACACAAAAAGGGTTCTATCATTACTTTGAGAAAATGTTCAATATTAATACTATGAAAAAAGAATATTTTCCTTGTGATTATATTTGGATCATTGTGGAGTTGTAAGTTCATTCATTACTCGCCAATAATTCAAAGTATACTCTTGAAAAATTCGTTTGTTGTACTTCACAAAATTAGTCGATTCTTCCCTGACTTTTATCCATCATTTCCCTTTATCATGCAACAATTTGAACAATGACTTGCAATGTCAGGAAGGCTCATTGGGTCGCATGTGATGGGCTTCGTTGTTCTAAAAGTCAGTCTGGCATGATTAGGACGCATCTGCTTATCGGGTTTCTGAAGTTTCACATACCATCTTTTTCTTCACAAATAAATGGTTGTTTTTACATGTGAAACTTAGCTGTAAAATGATAAGCAGGTCTAGTTAGGGGAAAAGAACAGCCCAAGTGCCAAACTTGGCACAAGGGGATACTTAAGTACTAAAAGTTATGAAAAGTACATTTAAGTGGCACTTTTTTTAAAAATTGGATTATTTAAATGCTAACTGCGGCACCGCCGGAAATCCGACGTTGGTTATTTTAATAATATAACTCGCTTACATGGCTTGTCGGAAGTTGAGTCAGCAAAAACTCGACCAAAACGACATTGTTTTTGTGCCAATGTGGCATTTAAAAAATATATTAATTAAAAAATATTTAAAAATTTTAAAAAATATATTATTATAAAATTGATTAATTAAAAAAAAAAAGGGAAGGATTGGGCGAGGGCTGTGCAATCCTCGTCGCCATCGCTGTCGCCACCCCACCGTCACTGGGAAGGGTTGGCAACGGTGGAACGAGGGTTGGCCGGGGTTGCTGGGCCTTTGCTAGTGGCCAACAACCTTGGCCCACCTACGGTGAGGGTCATGACCCTCCCCTAGATCTGGCAACTCGTCGAAAATCATATGTGGCTTTTTTTAATAATATAACTCATTGACATGGCTCATCGAAAGCTGAGTTAGTAAAAACTCAGCCAAAACGATGTCACTGTTGTGCTGACATGACATTAAAAAAATATTAATTAAATAATATTTAAAAACTTTAAAAATATATTAATATAAAATCGATTAATTTTAAAAAACAGGATTTTTTTATCTAGTATGACCTTTTTTGCTATGTGGATAGTTTCTTCTTCTTCTTTTTTTAAATTGCCACATGGATATTTATTTTGAAAAAAATATCTCCGTCAACACATAAAATTGCAAAAAATGACATGTGTGTAGTTTGGTCAAATTTTTTCGCCATTAGCACTTAACTGATCTTTTTGCTTCAATTTTGGTACTTAAGCATATCTTTTTGAACTTTTGATACTTAAGTATATCCCGATGTCAAGTTTTGGCATTCCAGGGGTCTACACGTCTCTAGTTAGTCATATAAGTTTTATGAAGCTAATTTATTCACCAATAATATATACAATACTAACCACAAATCCATGACTCTATGACACAATTTTTTTCGAGTATCATATACAATTAAGTATGATGAGAGACCTGTGGTTTCACGTAGGTACTCGACTTGATCGCAACCGGACTAAACAAATTCGCAGTAAAATGAGAGCCTATCAAACATACAAGAATATAATTAGGAGGTGGAGCATAGAGGGAGTGTTAAAGAGTGAAAATTATTCAAAAACTACTAAACCTATTGCACTTTGTTAATTCAGTCTCAAATATTTTAATTTTGCCGGTTGAGTTTTAAATATTTTTCACGTTTTCCTAATTTAGTCCAATCAAACAATTTTGACCAAATAATTGCTTGTGGACACCGGGCATCCTACATGGCCCGATTGGCGCTAAAGTGGATAATTTTTAATATTTTTTGAATTTTTGAATTATTTATTATTGATTTTTTTCTTTTTTAATCTTTCTTTTTGTTTCTCGCCTTCTTTCTCTACAACTAGCCAGAGGCAAGGGTCGGCGAAGTGGACCTTGCCTTGCAACGGGGGAGGTTCAACCCTCACCAAATCTAACAAGGGCGACCCTCTCCTAGCCATTGGCAAGATTGGCCTCACCTTGCAACTAGGGAGGCTCAACCCCCACCAAATCTGACGAGGGTGAGCCTCTCCCAACCATTGATGAGGTCAACTTCGTAGTCACTAGGCAAGGTCAAGCCTCACAAAGGATCGGTGAGGTTCAATTGAGGCTATTGAGGTCAACCTCGTTCACCCTCGCTTTTGGGCATCAAAGCTGTGTTCTAAAAAAAATAGAGAAATCACAACCAAGTCATGATGATATGGGTCAACCCTTCTTCTTGTGCCAAGATCTTATCATTTCTAAAGGAACTAGAGTTACATCTCTTTTCCATTTCCATAGGCTCAACAACCGACTAGAGAAATAAGGAAAGAAAGAAAAAGGAACACAAAAGGAAAAGGAAAAGGAATAAATAAATTCAAAACATATAAAAATATTATTAAAAAAATTATTCATATTAATGTCAACTATGCTACATGAGGCTGGCATCCACATTAGCAATTTTCTAGCCAAAATTATCCGAATAGACTCAATTTGCAAAATGTTAAAAGTCTTATGATTCAATTAACAAAATTAAAAGATTTACAACAGAATTGACAAAAATGCAATAAATTTATGACTTTTTAGACAATTGCTCATTTCTAGTATGACAAAGGACATAGTCCATAATTGGTACCCCTTCAAGCAAATCAAACTAGGGAATAGGTATGTCATTGTTAAGCTTGCTCTAGTCCCATGCATTAGCTAAGCAATTAGTACCATTATTATTATTGGTCTAATTCCATGAACTTGCAGGATGTCTCCAAACAGCTGACCCTGGATTATAAGAAATGATATACCGTTACCTTATTTCTATTTACGAATTACCAAACTTATCATCGGCATGCCCCACTAATCCGTCTTAATATATTTGGTATTATTGTGTGCTGAGACATGGTTTTATGCCCATTCCACTCATAAACAAGTGTTTGCTTCCATATTAACTACCGCCCATCCAATATAAATTCAATCTGTGGTTGCACTATAGAAGCTTTTCACATTGAAGGTAAGAACCTCTACAACTCCACTATGCTATGCATTTAATCTACTACTACTTTTCCAAGAAAGAGAATTGACACTAGAAATTGAGAGATCAAGAACTCCCCATGTCCAAAGATGGACACCCGCCTAATTTGCCATCTCACGGTGCAAATCTATCCAGTGGGAGCAGTTAGTCAGGGCCTGATTGTCAAACTTTTCAACCGTACAGTAAATCCCAATATCCATAGATCGACGCGCTATTTCATAGCAAAGAAGAAAAGCAGAATCCTAGGTATAGAGTGCCATGCTTGCTGACGACGACATAGGTCCGGAAACCCCTATAAATCGACACACTCCCTCACTTCTAACTCACAAAACCATCAGCTCATACATCCTCTTCCCTAAGTTAAAATGAAGCAAACGATGTCTTCCAAGCTCTCGCTCGTGTTGCTCCTAGGAGTGGCGCTTTTTGCCACCACCGTCTTCTGTGACTGTGGTTGCCGCCTCCTAGAGAACGTCCTAGTCGAGGACCCGCAAAAGCCACTCCCCAAACCCAAGCCCCCGCACCACCCTCCCGAGCATATCCTCGTCGAGGAGGCCGAAAAGGAGGACTCCCAGAAGAAGCCCTTCCCCGGCAAGAGACCACCCCACCACCCCGGCCACATGCTCGCCGAGGAGACGGAAAAGCCGTTCCCCGAGAACAAGCCCCCAAAGAAAGGCGGGAAGCCGCCCCACGAAGGACACATTCTTGTCGAAGAGGCGCAAGAGGACTCGAAGAAGCCATTCCCCGAGGAAAATCCACCGAAGGAGGGGAAGGGAGGCAAACCACCGCACGAGGGGCACTTCTCGTAGAGGAGGTGGAAGAGGATGCGAAGAAGCCGTTCCCCGAGCACGAGCCACCGAAGAAGGGGGAGGGAGAGAAGCCGCCGCGCAAGCCTCCCACCGAGAACTGAGTGTGCCGTAAGATGATGTGTCCCTGCATGTGCTCGTTATGCATTAGGAATAAGAGCCATGCTGATCTGGTTGTACGTATGCTATTAGTGCGATCTCTTGTGTCTTACTGAGTGGATAGTCTTGTATCACTACACTCTCGTTCTATAGATTTTTCTTTTGGCTATGTTCTGTCTTGGAGCCGGCTCTTTCGCTTTGTATCGGCTGTTCGCTTGGTGCATTGAGTAGACCTCGGACGATGTAGATTATCAGATGTCATCCTACGCTTCTCCAATGTCACCATCGACTATTGACCGACAAAAAGCCTTTCCATATATTTGCTGGATCGAAACACCACCATGTTATATATTGCCAGAAATTTCGTATTTGCTAGATGATTCCGCAAAGGCAGCATTGCTAGGAGGATCTGTCGGACGCAACGCATTATTATATTCCATTACTATAGAGGATCCGTCAGATCCCGTCCTAAAATATTTGCTTTAGGAATATGGGAAGCAAATAATCATTCCTAAAACGGATGAGACTTCTAATGGCGCAATTTAGGGCTTTACTAGCATAACTATATTTGAACTACTGTTGTTCAAATAGCATGCTGTATGTTGTGAGACAAAATTTTAGAAAAAGCATGTTATCCTCTCCCCATTGAAAAACACACAAAAAGGGTTCTATCATTACTTTGAGAAAATGGTCAATATTAATACTATGGAATAAGAATAGTTTTCCTTGTGATTATATTTGGATCATTGTGGAGTTGTAAGTTCATCCATTACTCGTCGATGATTCAAATTATACTCTTGGAAAATTCGTTTGTTGTACTTCACGAGATTAGTCGATTCTTCCCTGACTTTTATCCATCATTTCCCGTCATCGTACAACAATTTGAACAGTGACTTGCAATGTCAGGAAGGCTCATTGGGTTGCATGTGATGGGCTTTGTTGTTCTAAAAGTCAGTCTGGCATGATTAGGACGATTCTCCTTATCGGGTTTCTGAAGTTTCACATACCATCTTTTTCTTCACATATAATGGTTGTTTTTACATGTGAAACTTAGGTATATTAAAATGACAAGCTAGTCCAGTTAAGGGAAAAGAACAGCCTAAGTGTCAAACTTGACACGATGTGATACTTAAGTGCTAAAAGTTATGAAATATATACTTAAGTATCACTTTTTTTAAAAAATTGGATCATTTAAGTGCCAATTCCAGCCAAAGCCATCGAAAATTCAATATTGCTTATTTTAATAATATAACTCGCTTATCTGGCTTGTTAAAAGCTAAGTTAGCAAAAATTCAACCAAAACGACGTCGTTTATGTGCTGATGTGTTATTTAAAAAATATATTAATTAAATGATATTAAAAAAATTAAAATTTTATTATTTTAAAATCGATTAATTTAAAAAAAGAAGAAGGAATGATCAAGCGAGGGTTGTGCAGCCCTTGTCGCCGCTGCCATCGCCACCCCACCATTGCCGGGAAGGGCCAATGATGGTAGGGCAAGGGTCGGTCAAGGTTGCCAAGCCTTGGCCAGTGGTCAACAACCCTAGCCGACCTGCGACAAGGGCCTATAGGCCCTTGCCCAAATCTAGGGCAATGGTCCCGACCCTCTCCTAGATCTGGTGACTCGCCAAAAATTCAACATGGTTTACTTTAATAATATAACTCACTTATGTGGCTCGTCGGAAGCTGAATCAATAAAAACTCAATCAAAACGACGTTGTTTTTGTGCTGACACGGTGTTCAAAAAATATATTAATTAAATAATATTTAAAAAATTTAAAAATATATTATTATAAAATTGATTAATTAAAAAAAAGAGGATTTTTTTTAATAAAATCGATTTTTAAATTTTTTTTCTTGTATGACTTTTTTTTGCCATGTGGATAATTTCTTCTTTTTTCTTTAAATTGCCGTGTGAATATTTATTTTAAAAAAAATTACTCCGTCAGCAAATAAAATTGTCGAAAAATGACACGTGTGCAATTTGACTGAATTTTTTTTGCCGTTGGCACTTAATTGATCCTTTTTACTCAGATTTTAGCACTTAAGTATATCTTTTCGAACTTTTGACACTTAAGTATCTCCCCGTGCCAAGTTTTGGCACTTCAGGTGTCCACACGTCTCCGGTTAGTCATATAAGTTTTATGAAGATAATTTATTCACCGACAATATATACAATACTAACCACAAATACATGACTCTATAACACAAATTTTTTCAAGTTTCATATACAATTAAGTATGATGAAAGACCTGTGGTTTCATGTAGGTACTTGACTTGATCACAACCGGACTATACAAATTCGCAATAAAATGAGAGCCTATGAAACATACAAGAATATAATTAGGAGGTGGAGCACAAAGGGAGTGTTAAAAAGTGGGAAAACTATTCAAAAATACTAAACCTATTGCACTTTGTTAATTCGGTCCCAAACATTTTTGTTTTGCCAATTGAGTTTAAAATATTTTTCACGTTTCCCAATTTTAGTCCGGTCGGTCAATATTGACAAAATAATTGTTTGTGGACATTGGATGTCCTTCATGGCTCGATTGGCACTAATGTGGACAATTTTTAATATTTTAAAAATTTTGAATTATTTATTATTGATTTTTTTTCTTTTTTTTCTTTCTTTTTGTTTCTCCCCTTCTTTCTCTACAACCAGCCAGAGGCGAGGATCGGCAAAGTGGACCTCGCCTTGTAACTAGGGAGGTTCAACTCTCACTAGATCCGACAAGGGCAAGCCTCTCCTAGCCATTGGCAAGATTGAACTCACCTTGTGCCTAGGGAGGCTCAACCCCTGCCAAATCCAATGAGGGTGAGCCTCTCCCAACCACTGGTGAGGTCGACTTTGCCGTCACTAGGCAAGGTGGAGCCACACAAAAGACGGGTGAGGTCCAATTGAGGCTAGTAAGGTCAACCTCATTGGCCCTTGCTTTTGGCCAACAAAGCTATATCCTTAAAAAAATAGAGAAATCATAACCAAATCATGATGATTCGGGTCAACCCTCTCTTCTTGCACCAAGATCTTACCATTTTCGAAGGAACTGGAGTTAAATCTCTTTTTCATTTATGTAGGCTCAACGACAGACTAGAGAAAGAAGGAAAGAAAACAAAAAGAAAACAAAAGGAAAAGGAAAAAGAATAAATAAATTCAAAACATATCAAAATATTATTAAAAAAATTATCCATGTTAACACCAATTGTGCTACATGAGGGTAGCATTCACATTAGCGATTTTCTAGTCAAAATTATCCGAATAGACTCAATTTGTAAAATATAAAAAGACTTATTATTCAATTAACAAAATTAAAAAGCTTATAACAGAATTGACAAAAGTGCAATAGATTTATGACTTTTTAGACAATTGCTCATTTCTAGTATGACAAAAAGACATAGTCCATAATTGTTATCCCTTCATGCGAATCAAACTAGGGAATAGGTATGTCATTGTTAAGCTTGCTCTAGTCCCATGCATTAGCTAAGTAATTAGTACCATTATTATTATTTGTCTAATTCCATGAACTTAACCGGTTTGCATAGGACTTGCAGGATGTCTCCAAACAGCTGACCCTAGATTATTAAAAAAGAAATACCATTACCTTATTTCTATTTACGAATTACCAAACTTATCATCGGCATGCCCCACTCATCGGTCTTAATATATTTAGTATTAGTGTCCTGAGACATGGTTTTATGCCCATTCCACTCATAAACAAGTGTTTGCTTCCGTATTAACTACCGCCCATCCAATATAAATTCAATCTGTGGTTGCATTATAGAAGCTTTTCACATTGAAGGTAAGAACCTCTACTACTCCACTATGCTATGCATTTGATCTACTACTACTTTTCCAAGAAAGAGAATTGACACTAGAAATTGAGAGATCAAGAACTCCCCATGTCCAAAGATGGACACCCGCCTAATTTCCCATCTGACGGTGCAAATCTATCCAGTGGGAGCTGTTAATCAGGGCCTGATTGTCAAACTTTTCAACCCTACAGTAAATCCCAATATCCAAAGATCGATGCGCTATTTCATAGCATAGGCGAAAAGCAGAGTCCTAGGGATCGAGTGACATGCTTGCTGACGACGGCATAGGTCCGGAAACCCCTATAAATCGGCACACTCCCTCACTTCTAACTCACAAAACCATCAGCTCATACATCCTCTTCCCTAAGCTAAAATGAAGCAAACGATGTCTTCCAAGTTCTTGCTGGTGTTGCTCCTGGGAGTGGCGCTTTTCGCCACCACCGTCTTCTGTGACGGCCCCCAACCTAAGCCACCGAAGGAGCACAAACCACCCCCCAAGGACCACCCTGTCGGGGGTCGCCGCCTCCTAGAGAACGTCCAAGTCGAGGGCCCGCAAAAGCCATTCCCCAAACCCAAGCCCCCGCACCACCCTCCCGAGCATATCCTGGTCGAGGAGGCTGAAAAGGAGGACCCCCAGAAGAAGCCCTTCCCCGGCAAGAAACCACCCCACTACCCAGGCCACATGCTCGCCGAGGAGACGGAACAGCCGTTCCCCGAGAACAAGCCCCCAAAGAAAGGCGGGAAGCCACCCCACGAAGGACACATTCTTGTCGAAGAGGCGCAAGAGGACTCGAAGAAGCCATTTCCCGAGGAAAATCCACCGAAGGAGGGGAAGGGAGGCAAACCACCGCACGAGGGGCACATTCTCGTAGAGGAGGTGGAAGAGGATGCGAAGAAGCCGTTCCCCCAGCACGAGCCACCGAAGAAGGGGGAGGGAGCGAAGCCGCCGCGCAAGCTTCCCACCGATAACTGAGTGTGCCGTAAGATGATGTGTTTCTGCATGTTCTCGTTATGCATTAGAAATAACAGCCAGGCTGATCTGGTTGTACGTATGCTATTAGTGCGATCTCTTGAGTCTTACCGAGTGGATAGTCTTGTATCACTACACTCTCGTTCTATAGATTGTCTTTTGGCTATGTTCTGTCTTGGAGTCGGTTCTTTCGCTTTGTATCGGCTGTTCGCTTGGTCCATTGAGTAGACCTCGGACGATGTAGATTAACAGACGTCATCCTACGCTTCTCCAATGTCACCATCGACTCTCAACCGACAAAAAGCCTTTCCATAAATTTGCTCGATCGAAACACCATGTTATATAATGCCAGAAATTTCGTATTTGCTAGATGATTCCGCGAAGGCAGCATTGCTAGGAGGATCTGTCGGACATTACTATAGAGGATCGGTCGGATCCCGTCCTAAAATATTTGCTTTAGAAATATGGGAAGCGAATAATCATTCCTAAAATGGATGAGACTTCTAATGGTGCAATTTAGGGCTTTACTAGCGTAACTATATTTGAGGTACTGTTGTTCTAATAGCATGCCGCATGTTGTGAGACAAAATTTTAAAAAAGTAAACTCCACAATAATTTGTAATTATTTATTATTTATTTTCTATTGCTCAAAATAGATTGTTATTTTCACAATAAATTAAGCATAATCACATAAGTATTTCTCTTTTTTAAAAATTGATGATCTTACTCGTTGACATTATTCTTTCATGAGAAAATTGGGTTTCATGTGGTGGATGGCAAGAAATGGATTACGTAAATTTTGGGGCCTTTCTCACTGCTGATAGTATACCTTTTCTTTTTTCTTTTCTTTTTCTGGAATGGTATTTCTGCTTTAGACTTTCTCGTCTGCTTAGCGATGTTGGTCAATGCTCCGGCCCACTTTTCTTTCTTAGTTTCTTATTTTAATCATGGCCACTAATATCATTTTTAGAATAAAATAATTTTGTTCTTTTCTGCTCTCGAGAGCAGGTATAACTTATGAGAGTCCTATAACTCAGATGAATTTCATGCTTTTAAGTTAAAAAATTAGTTGCTGTCCTCCACATTAATTCTCCCGTTAGCTTTTGACGGACGGAAAAATCCGACCCCGCTTCTTTCGTTATTCTCTCGGGCGCGTGCCGTGGTTTCCTAGGGGAGATTGTTGAAGCACAAAATGACGTCTGTTAACACAATAATGATGTCATTTTTTCTTAAATTCAAAAACTGAAAATAAAAAAAAGGGGGAAATTAATAAAGAAAAGAGAGAGGGATTGGGCAGGCGGCAGGTTCAACCGGGGGGATGGTGGCATCATCCCCTCTTATCGCCCTCGCCACCGGCTGGTCATCGCTAGATAGTGGCTGCAATGGCCCTAGCCACTATAGAGTGAGGGTCACCCTAGCCAAAACATCAAGGTTGTGAGGGCTAGGTAACCTTTGCCTCGGGTGGTGGGGGCAGCAGGGACACCATGCACTTGCTCACGATGAGAGTGATGGCCTTTGTCGATGGCCCAACACAACAAAGGGGGTTAGGGTTTTGATCCTCTCCGCTCAACCGCTCATTTTGTGTATTAGTCGTTTTCCTTTTTGAATGTTTAGTTTTTTCTAATGTGATGCTTACTTGACGCCACATCAAAAATGAAACGAAAAGTAATAAAAAGAGGTTACATTAAAAATAGTGGTAAGCTTTAGGACTTTTTTGTTTGTTGAAAGAAAATTATATTCATTACTCAAAAGGATATATAAGTACACGGTTTTATTGACAAAGCAAAGCGCGACGAAGTATGAACATTGAAAAACAAAATTAAATCCAAAAAACAATGATGCTTAATAGAGCATAGGCAAAGTTAAGCATAAATTGGTTCAACAAGAACAGATCTGTCAAACAAAATTAATGGTTGATCACTAGATCTCATGTTTTTGTTAGTGATGAGTACACATCGAAAATTATTTTTCCAATGATTACGATGTTGTTGGTTGGTGGTACGTGCCTAAGTTTGGCTTACTCTATACCACGTAGACAATTGGAATAAGTCAAACAAACACAAATCTAACATTTGGAAAAGTAAATCTTTGTAATTCAACAAAACATAAAGAATTCATGTGATCATCATTGATGTTAGAGGCAAAGAACTTGTACAGAAACAGAGCAAAGAGGTATAAAATCCCTAAAAGTGTATTTATTAAACTTCCAAATCTAGATCCAGAGAAGATAGTACCTAAATCTAGATTAGAAGAGTTAAAACTCTCAAATCAAAAATTAGGGAGAAAATAGCTCTCAAATCTAAATTGGGAGAAAAGAAAAAGCCAAAAACGAACAACAAAACATAATCAAAATCAACAAAAGAGAAAGGGAAAGATGAGATTAATTCAAACTCTCCCCGTGATAGAAGGTTGAAGGAGACGATGGAAAATTAGACAATAGAGAGAAAAGATTTTTCGGTTCCGGTGCTCATGTTAATCAATCCTAGGATTTGAAAAGGTCGAAAATATTAGGGGTGTGCATGGTCCGGGTGGGCGGTTCTCACCCTAGAACCGGGAATCGCCCACTAAGGACCGATTCCAAAAAATTGGATCCGGGAACTTCCCGTTGGTTCGATGGATCCACCCAAGAACCGGACCGCCGATCTGGTCCGGTTCCCGGGTGGATCTATAGATCCGGTCTCACAAGCAAGGGAAGAAAAGAAGCTCCACTAGACACGTATCGTAAAGATGGTTTATTTAGAGATTTCGCAAATGATCTAGCACTTTTTTCTTTACCTCTCTTCGTAGGTTGCCTTAAATAGAACAATAAAAATTATAAACACAAGGCTTCAAAATTGTAATTTTTTTTCAACTAAAAAAATTATTTTTTAGAATAAAAATTAATATATTATTATTATTATAATACCAGTCCGGTTCGGATGGGTGGACGGGTGGATCCGCCCATGGAACTGGGAACCGGACCGGTACCTACCGGTTCCAATTTGGAACCGGGAACTGGACCGGTCCCCTTAGGAACCACCAGTTTCGGGCCGGTCCGGTCCAGTTCTAGGCGGTCCAAGTAGTTCTCGATTTTTTTGCACGCCCCTAGAAAATATGTTATTAGGACTATGATAAACGGATCAATACGAATTCTACAACCGTCACCGTCGTTATCCTTTTATCTTTTTATCTTTTTCTTTTCTTGGTCATTATCCCATTTTTGTTGGGTCGTTATCCCATTGAAAATGCCAAACTTCACCGTTTCGGAAAACGACGCGAAAGTCCCTTAAAGCCCAGAAGGCCCAGCCAGCGCGGCGGATCGGTGGCGAGCCGTGGACGGAACTTCAGCTTAGCGACGACCCACGAGCGAACGAACGCACGCACGCTAGAAATCAGAGCGCGTCTCGCCCCGGCCGCGCCTCATTTCTCGCCGACGCAAACCCTGCGAACCATCGCCTGAATTCGAAGAGTAAGGAAGACCCAGAAGAGAGAGAGAGAGAGAGAGAGAGAGAGAGAGAGAGAGAGAGAGAGAGGAAGATCGAGGGTGGAGACGAGGGAGAATGGCGTGTGTGCACGATCACAGCTGCGAAGAGCACGACTGTTCCTCCAATTGGTCCCTCTTCAAGCACATCGACCTCTCCAAGGTCGTCCCTACCCCCATCGTTTTTTTCTTTTGCTTATTTGATCCCGTGTCGTGACTGGGTCTTTACTTTGTTGTTCCCTTTGATTGCTCTGCTGTGGCGGGTCGTGCTTGTAGCGATTGCTGACGATTGAAGTTGTGGATTGTTAGCCGCTGGCGTGCGTTCTCATTTCAAGCGCCAGATTGCCCTGCGTATATTATGTTTAGTCCGTAAGCTTGCTGGAATTACGGCTAAATAATTGGCAGATTCTGCTATCTTGTGAATTGGGTCATCTATGGTCTGGCAACATAGTATGATTAGATTGGTTTTAGACATATGCTCACTGCAGATGTCCTGTCTTTCATTGCTATCGGAACCTATCTTGGCTGATGGGTTTCCTCTGCTGTATGGCTTCTGGCACATCATAGTGCCAAAATCATGTCGACTTTGAGAAGGATTTTCTTTTTTGTTGTGGGAAGTAGCTTTAAAGGTTAGATCTTTTTGGTCGATTGTATCATCTTCTTAAGAGACTTGAAAGAACCAGTGGAAGTCAATGATATCGTGTCTCCATGGAGCTAAAGAATTTTTCGAGCCTACTATGATGAGATCCGATACACATGACAGTATATTATCCAATATGGCTCATTTTTTTCACTTGAAAAGTTGGTGCCTCTTGTACTTCTTGGTGATGATATCTGAATTTTTTCCTTTTGGAATGCTTGCAAAAATCACGAGGGTACGTTTTGTTTTATAATTAGGTTAACATGGGAAGGATAAATGCGTGCCTCAAATTTAAGGCTTAGTGCTTGTAGGAAGGTTGGCCTTTACCAAGCGGACTGAGCAAGTCTTGTCTGATCAGAGTTGTACATTGCTTCCCAATGATGTTTCCATCGATGCTTCATGCTTCACTGAATTTAGAAAAACTCACTATAAGACTCACATTTTAGTGTGCTTTTATGAGTTGCTTGACCTCTAGGTTGAAGAATTGGAAGTACTACTTGTTCTTGAATGTCGTTCAAGGGGGTTGCAAGGTAACTAATTGGCTTAGGAAGTTATGTATCAAGTATGAGTCTTAAGCCTTGGGGTGGTTTATTACACAGAGAGTTTCATGCCAGGATAACAAATTTGATGCGATCATTTGATACTATCTAGATGGTGCTTTAAAAGAGAGTCTAAGCATGAATATGTCGTCTTTTTGCAAGCTCCCTTGTTAACTAAAGTTGAGTAGTTTAAGAGATAGAGAAAATTTATGTGAATTTTCTGCACCAATGATGCAGTCTCTGAACCCTGTAAATCTTGGTAAAATTGTTGTTTACTATTTGGAAACTATTATAAGCTTGTTGGAAATGTCATGGGAATAAGAGGGAAGTTTCCATGTTAAGGTCTTCTGCTTGTAATTATTGTGGGTTGTCTTAGGTATCGGCACTAAATGAGGCTGTTCCAGGAAGCGTGAAGTCTGTGTTTAAAGCTTGGGAGCATCGCTTGAATTCTTCTGAGGTAAATTATTGTTCTACCACTGTGTTGTCTTAGTTATTTATGCACACTTCTACATATAGTTTTATTAGTTTCATGCTTGGACAATGTTTGGAACATGATTTGTCACAGTGTACCTTCTAACCAGAAAATATTTAATCATTCAAATTTAACTATCTCAATGTCTGTATTTTGCAACTTAGCAGTTACTCCTCATGGACCAAGTGTTTAAATCCAAGAGCTTCATAAAAATTTTAGAAACAGAATATAACAAGCTTAGGATGCCCATTCTATGCCAATTTATGATCCCTTGTGGTAATAGGATGACTATGCTATGTTTTGCTAAAATAAATGTTGACTCTGTTAGACATTACTTGTACCTGGTTATGTTGGGCAAGGTAAGGTATTTTCAGCAACGGACTCATGATAATGCTTCTGCAAGAATTGCTGGTCAGTCTTTCTGATCAGTCAGGATAGTGGTTAAAGATATATCTGGTGACATAAAAAAATGTAAGGTATCATGGTTTAGTTGGTTATCTTGAAGCTGTTTTGTGCATGAGATGTCGCTAAGTTGGCCCCAAAATCAATTACCTGTCTGCTTTTTAGCATATTTCATTCATCAAGTTCTGGATGAACCATTGATGTTCGAACCTCTCTCCCTTTTCATCTTCGGTCAGTTTAAGCCCTGTACCTGCACTTATATCAGGTTGATCTGCTTGATCATTACAATTTGGGAAGTGATCTTCCAGGTTCTTGGTTGGCACTTATGTGTCCTTATCCAACTGCAGTTGGTGCTAATCGCAAAATAGCTGCTGATTAATGAGTCTTGTCTGTATGTCTGTGGAATATGTTTCAGGGTTATTGTCTAGAGTTATCAGGTCTTATCCTTCGAACAACCTCCTCTCACTGCTACTTCTCTATGACGTGGTATTCACGTTTTATGATGACTGTTTAATTTTGATTAGTATTTCTTCATTATTTATGTGTGGATACTGTAACAGGGCTACTTGGAAAGCAATGATGGTGATCCTGAGTTACTTGTTTTCATTCCGTAAGTCAATGAGGGCCCAAATCTGTTTTCTGTGTTACATGTTGAAATTGTGTATTAGCAGTCTGCTCTGAGTTGCTGATTGGGTTATGCTTTCAATGTAATGTCTTTGCTTGTCAACTTTGTGGGATAATACACTGAATATTCAAATAGTCCATACTCTTTTTCTTTCATGGGCCCTTCCAGATTTTTTACCAAACTTCTTATGTGGGAAGTATGTGGATTAGTCAATCTGTTAGAATCTCCATTTACAGTGGTATCATGCAGCATAACCATTGCTTATCTTTATCATTTTTTTTTAAATGTTTATCTTGGATTTCTGACTTCCTTTTGCTTTGGTTTGCATTTCCTTTATGTTGGTTTGTGTTTTTCATATACATACCTAGGGATGAAGATTACTTCATTCTGTTGGCATGGGGCCTTTGGGTAGAAATTACCTGTTCTTGTAGAAGCAAGTCATCATCAATCTACATAGAACCTTTCTGCAATAGCCTTTGTATTCTTAGAGATTGATGGTGCCATTACCACCAGGATCTGTTGCAGAGCTGGCCCTTTCCTTTTTTGTTACCTTCTAGATTGTCAGGGTTAGGTAGATCCTTGCCCAAATCAGACTTGTAATGATGTATTTATTTAGATATACAAAGGAAAGTAAGTGATTCATCAAATTTTATAAAAGTTTGTCACTGTTTGCAAGTGCTGAGTACATCTCAAAGACTTGCAATTCTTACTTGAAATTTGTGGCTAACATTGCTGTAATTTCCTTTTTGCATTTTCTTGGATGTCTTCAACAATAATGAACTTGCCTTTGTTTTCTCTTTCTCCTTTCTGCTTTTTCTTGGGTGTCTTTAACTTTTTCTGCCTTAAATAGTTACTTTCACAACTGTCTTTGGAAGTTCATAATTTAGGAGAAAATTCATAGAGAACTGGCTGTTTTTCTCTCTGTGCTGGAGATACTCTCTCTCTCTCTCTCTCTCTCTCTCTCTCTCTCTCTCTCTCTCTTCATGAGTGTTCATGTCTTCTTTTGCTTGGTGCAAATGTGCTTTTCTTCTTGGTTGAAGGCTTCATGCTTATGTTTTTCTAATCATTCAATCGGTTGTATATAGATTTACTTCAGATGTCAAGATCAAGAGTATTTCAATTGTTGGTGGTGCTGATGGAACAAGTCCATCAAAGATGAGGGCGTAAGTTTGATTCCACAATAACATGTTTGGTGCGAGTCAATTATTTTCAATGCTAGAATTTTAACGTCAAGTAGCTGCTTGCACTTTGTTGTACTAGTATTTTCCACTTTCAGTTTATTGATATTTGTTTCTTACAGTTTTCTTGTAAATATTTATAATCTTGTTGATTTCTAGGCTAAGTAAATGTGGTCTCAATCAGGTTTATCAATAGAGAGGGCATTGACTTTTCAGATGCCCAGAATATGCAAGCTGTCCAGGTACTTTTCAAAGCTAATCTGTAGGGTCATTGGTTGTGTTTACGGCTATCATATTATAATCTTGTGGTTTTATTTGAAGGAATGGGATTTGGCTGAAAACACACAAGGAATGCTTGAATATCAAACTCGGTAATTGTTTTATGTTTGTTTCTATTTTGCATACAACCAACCTCTATGAAACATGAATGTAAATAAATAGGGGAGAAAAAACGAGAGCTATGTTGGGAGATGCCCATTCTAAGAGGGAGGACTCACATGGAAGACACTGAAAACACATTAGTTTTTCTTACACATGTTGATCTCAAATTTAGGTACTCAAAATTTCAAAGTGTGGGCAACATTACATTGCATTTTCCTGACAACTTTGGAGGTGACACGAGCCAGATACTTTACATTGGCTTTAAAGGCGAAGCTACTCAGGTAATATTGTAGGCAGGTTGGTTTCATGAATTGCCTTGGTGCTCTTAACCGACATATGTGCTGGACTGTGATTGAACAGTTGAAGAGGGACGTTGTCGCTACAATTGTGTATGAATTGATGCCGAATCCTTCTGACCATAAGTAAGTCTTCCTTTTCCTAGCTCATCTCTGCAAAATTTTTCTGCTGCTGCTTGGTTTGAATGAGATCTTAATGAATAAAAGAAATTTTATTCTTTACTTTATTTGGAGTGAGGCCATAACTGCAAGTACCTTCATCGCCCTGTTGGTTATCATGCTTCTTGAAAATTGGAAACATGGCATTGAACATATCCGATGGCATGGAGCATTAATTGTTCAAAACTAAAGGGGGGTTTTACAAGTTAATAAAAGTTTCGGGAATTTATTCGGTAGTCTCCCCTCAAAAACCATAATGCATGCCATGATTTACCAATTCTAGGGCTGCTTGCATTACAAGGACTGTACGCATTTGTGGATATGTATCCTTCTGTTCAGTATTCGACTGATGTGCTCCTAGCTGATTTTGTTCGACATATTTGTAGCCTAGTAAAGGCACACATGCGTCTTTTTCCTTTCTTATTTTCACCATCTCTTTGAGCCTCCCTGTTTGCAGGACGAAGGCCGAAAGTGGTGGCGGTTTTTCACATGTGGAATGAAATACAGGGGCAAGGACCAGCTGCATTTGACTTTCCATAATGACGGTTGGATCAATATGTAAATTATTATGATGATTCTGAGTCCCTCCTGAATTGACATAGATTATATATGGCATGATAAAACCATATGTTCTTAATTCTTCCCCATCTCTGTTAGCATTTTTATCCCCTCCGGATGGTTTTGGGTATGAATACTTCTCGCTTTTCTCTGGATGCTTTACAAAGATTCCGGACTCTCTGTCTTGTTCTTTTTTTTTTGTGACCCAGGGAACCCCCGCACGGCCGGCAGCCGGGAAGTAAACCCTGGGGGCGACACGTGCCACAACCAAGCACGTGCCATCAGGGTAAGTCCACAAATGACTCCGTTGGGATTTGAACCCCTCTCCTTCGGTAGGGAGGGAAAGCCCAAAGCCAGCGGAGCCACCACATGGGGTGGTTCCGGACTCTCTTTGTCCTCGAAAGGGAAAAGGAGAATTGACTGTCACTTTGATGCAAGTTGCCTCCGGAAGAAATCTGAATAGAGCAGCAAAAGCGCATGCTGCATTTGTTGCCTGTGAGCTTTCTCCCATCGGCGATATTCCCATGGCATCGGCGCGCGTTCATGGACCGCATATGCTGTTACAACTTGCTGGTACCCATCTCGCCACGTGTCTCTGTATGAGAGAGGGAGGGAAGGAGATTGGTAAATAAGTACACCGCTTCGCGCCAGAGCGTTAACAGCCTAGTTAATTCATCTTACATGGGGCGTGCTCACTAAAACTCTTTTGAGTACGAGTCCTTGACTAATGATTCTATATTAAAAGTTATTGTCTGCAGCAAAAGATATCAATTGATTGCATGACATGCAAGGTAAAGGAAATTCGTCCAAGAAGTTATTAGAAACTATTTTATGGTAGTCAATTCTGTAATTTAACTTTTCAGTTTAGTTAATTCAATCTTAAATATTTTGATAATTTATTTATATATTCCATTTAATCAATTTTGACAATTCTTTTTGAAATTTTCTAAATCTTTTCTTCTTTTTTTTCCTTCCCTTTTTCCCTTTTCTTTTCTTATTTCTCCTTGACGATTTGAGGCTAGAGGAGGTCATTGACCTCAAGCGAGGACCAGGACACCCTCGCCTGCCCTTGTGTCCCCCATATTTGGTGAGAGCCTATGAGACTTCAGTGTGGTTGGCGAGGCGCCAGGGGCCTATGGCCACGGAGGGAAATAGGAAAAAAGGCGGATACATAAAAAATTAAAAAATTAAGACAATTTAAGAAAATTTGCAAAAATTGTTTACATCAACTTTGGGCATGGCGTGTAAAATAGCCAGCTGCCACTTTAACGATTTCCAATCAAAATTGTTGAAAAGAATTATATTAACAAATTGTCAAAATGTTTCGAACTAATTTGGACATTGAAATGTTTATTACTAAATTGACCGTTGTATAATAAATTTGTGACTCTTTGGACAATTATCTCCATAGATAACAAAAGAATTTGAGTGCATGAACAACTTTTACAATTAAACTCATTCATCTTATGTTGGACCATCTTGAATTTCCTGGATACCGATCTGAATTCTATGAACTTGTTGAATCCCGCGCTCTTCTCCCACAACATTTCCTCCTCTAATAGTTCATTGTTTTTAGAATGCATTGGTTATGCTTGGCATGAGGGTGACGGTTAATTAAAAATGACAGACTTTCCATGCTTGGGAAGCGGGTGCCCTGCCGACACATATTAACAAAAGCTAAATCTAAACACCCGCAAGGTGAAGCTTTTAGCGCAAGCTAAGAAAGAAGAAGCAAGATTGATTCCCTAATAGGAAAGAAAGAAGTCCACAGGTTCTCCAAGGAGGGCAAAAGAGAGAGAGAGAGAGCGGAATCGGATTCTCTATGGGTCCTGTGCGATGGTTATCCACAGCCGACAGACTAAGAAAAAGAAACGAAAAGAGAAGATGGTAAGACATTCGTTAAGCACTAATGGGTGCGCGCGCGTCCCTTTCGATCGCCAACTGCTAATCGACACGAAAGAAGCACTAACTCGAATTTTAAAAGCAAAGCTCCGGCTAATACATCTTTCGATAGAGATCCACACGTAGAAGTAACTGGACAGCTCGTAAAATTTCTTTTCTTACACCCAAAAACCGCGGATCACGACGCATGGAAAAATCATCTAAAAAGTTTTGAGCCTATTGTATAGTGGCCAGTTGAATCCTAAATTTTTTAATTTGGTTAATTTATTATTGAACATTTCAACCATTATCAATAGTTCTCCCGACCAATTTTAACAGAAAACTTTGACTTTTTAGCATTCCAATCAATATTAGTCATTCTATGTGTTATGGGGTCATTAACGTGAATGATTTTTGCAATTTTTTTCTTTTTTTTCTTTCTTTTTATTATTATTATTATTATTTTTACCTACTTCCCTCCTCTGGTCATAGCCACTAGGGGTGTCAACAAGTCGAGTCGGGTCAGGTCTTGATGTTACCTGACCTGACCCAAACAATAAGGGTCATGTCATTTGACCTGACCTGACCCGACCCGACCCGAAATGTATAAAACATGAAGCAAAAAAAATGGGTCAGTTCCCGTCGGTTTGGTTCGGGTTTCGGGTTTTTTTATTAAAATATATGACAAAGGAAATTTGAAATACTTTTACTTGACACCGCGAGGCTCCGTCCAACCCGTCCGTGAACATCTCCGTAGACAAATAATTTTTTAATAAAAAATATGACAAAGGGAATTCGAAATGCTCTTACGTGACGCCGTAAGACCTCGTCTAGCCCGTCCGTGAACATCTCCGCACACAGATAATTTTTTAATAAAAAATATGACAGAGGGATTTTGAAATGTTCTTACGTGATGCCGCAAGGTCTCGTCCAAACCCGTCTGTGAACATCTCCACAAACAAATAATTTTTTAATAAATAATATGACAAAGGAAATTTGAAATGTTCTTACGTGACGTCGTAAGACCTTGTCCAACCCGTCTGTGAACATTTCTGCAAACAGATAATTTTTTAATAAAAAATATGACAAAAGGAATTCGAAATGCTCTTACGTGACGCTGCAAGGTCTCGTCCAACCCGTCCGTGAACATCTGTGCAGATAGATAATACTCTCTCCTCTAAAGTTTTGCGTCGGCTGCGAAAAAGAAGCAAATCACATGGAAGATGGGGAGAGAAAGAGGGAGAGGGAGAGAGATTGATGGGGGTCGACTTGAAGGGCAACGGCGACGAACTCGTGAGATGAGAAGTGTTGGATGAATTGCAAGTAGAAGGAGTTGTAGAGGAGATAGCTTGGGTGGGTGTGTTTGGATTGAAGCTTTTAATGTGTTTGGGTCGAACAATGTTTCAACCCTAACTTGACTCAAAACATGTATTCCATTTGTGCTTATAATTGTTACCTAAATAATAATAAGACATGAAACATGTACCATACTTATTTCATATTCAAGTCGTGTTTGGATCATGTTCGGGTTGGATTGGATGGGTTTTTAGACACCTCTAATAGCCACAAGCAAGGGTCATGATGCCCTTGGCTAATTTGGGTGAGGCAAGGGCATTGTGGCCCTTGCAGTTGTCGCTTATGGTCGTCAGCCTTCACCGACCATCACTAAGGCCCTAATGAAGGGAAATAGGAAAAAAAAATACAAAAAGGAAAGAAAAAAATCAATAAATCAATAAATTTTAAAAAAAATCGTTCATAATAGGATTGACCATGTCAATGATTGTCAGCCAAAATTGACCGAAAGGATTATATTGATAAATGTCAAAGATTTAAGACTAAATTAGTCAAATTAAAAAGTTTATGACTAGATTGGTAGCTGTACAGAAGGCTTTATGTTTTTCTGGACAATTATCTCCATGGCACGTTTATACATGGGCGGTGATTTTTGTTTATGTTTGCCGTGAGATTGAATAATGCTTGTTATGGGGAGAAAAGAAAAGAAAAGAAAGAAGAAAATTCCGCTGGGGATTGGCCTGCCTATAGTAATTGAAATTCTAAGATGAAAATATGAAAAATGCACGCTTGACTCTGGAACATAAATTTACTTAATTTTATCTTCAATAGTTGTTCTTGTGATTTCCGTGGTGCAAATTAGTTGTCCACGGTGCTGACTGTTTTTCCACATTACATTTCCGGCTTGTATCAAAACACGAGGTTCACACCATGTCGACATGGTCTCTCGTGTAGTCATTCTACATCCCATAATCTCCCACATGAATGTTGAGTCATGTAATGTAAAGAAAAAGAATTCCCCGCTAGCTTAGTAAAGTATTTATTTTCAATCCGGTGGTCCACAGCAAAGCGAAAACCAAGTTGCAGGCCTCGGATTTGGATGATATGACCTTAGCATATGATGTCATAAAGTTAGTTTCTCATAAAATATTTGGGGCGCCTCATAGAATTTCATTTTCTCACGCCATTGTGAGCTTTATGACCTTACAAATAAGACCTTGCCTTCACTCCTATCCTTCACTCCAAAAACCCAAAATATGTCTCGCCTCACATACTTCCTAGTTCTCCTTGGAGTGGTGGCTTTCTTTGCTGCCGCCGCCACGACGGATGCCCGTCTCGCCTCATTCAGGGGTGATGAGCGAGAGCCGCCAGAGGAGAAAGGGCCATCGCATCATGACCATGGCCATGACCACGACCACGACCACGACCATCCTCCTCATCGTCGCCTTCTAGAGGATCGTGAAGGTCTTGGCGAACACGGGCGCGATGAGCCAAAGCCTCCAGAGGAGAAAGGACCCTCTGGTCATGACCATGACCATGATGGTGACCACCCTCCACATCGTCATGCCCTAGAGGATGAACATCGTGAACGTCCTGGCGAACACGGGGGCGATGAGCGAAAGCCTCCAGAGGAAAAAGGACCGTTTGATCACGACCACGACCATGGCCACAATGGCGACCATGACCACCCTCCTCATCGTCATCTCCTAGAGGATGATCATCGTGAACGTCCTGGTGAACATGGGGACGATGAGCAAAAGCCTCCTGGGGAGAAAGGACCATCCGAGCATGAACATGACCATGACCACGACGGCGACCATGACCATCCTCCTCATCGTCATGCCCTAGAGAACGGCCACTGTGGTTGTCCTGGCCACATTGATTGTCCTGGCCATTGTGATTGTCCTGGCGAACACAAGGGTTATGAGAGAAAAACTTTGGAAGAGGAAGGACCATCACATCATGACCACGAGCATCATGGCGGCCACGACCACCCTCCTCATCGTCATGCTCTAGAGGAAGGTCGCGATAAGGGTCCTGGCAAACATGGTGGCGACGACCGAGAGCCCCCGCAGGAGAAACAACCACCACACCACAAGGGAAAGCCACCATACACGGTGGAGAAGCTTCTTGCTCGTCGACCTCGCAAAGGCCGTCCTCCTCTCAATTAAGGGCCCCTGAGCATGCTTTCTTGTGCACCGCAAAGTGCAACAGCGAGGAAAAATAATCAAAAGAGAGACTACAAATCAAGGTTCCGAATGAACGAACTAGCATCTAGTGTTGTCAACTTAAAAAGATGAAATGTAATACAATGAATAAGAGGAGCTGCATAGGCATGTAGTTATCCAAAAGCTCCGATGCTTGTCGTGAAGTGTTACTGTAGTGTACCGATGGCTTGTGTGCTTTTGCCAATTTGGTAGTGTACTTCCTGCAAACTTGACTCCTTATAGAGCTGGGCGATGATGAACTTGCTCCATCCTGATAAATCTCATCCGTCAATCCTTCATAATTTCGATGCAAATGACTTTGGAGATGCAACGAACGTCCTACTCCACGGCATCTAATAATAACTTTCTTTCATATGTGCGTGCTGCAGGGTTTTTATTAAAAATCAGGGAGAAAAATGAAAGGAATAGAATGTGTGATTATTATAGGGTTTTTCTCCTCAAAATTATGCATTACGTCGGAAAAAGCCATATGCTAGGTACTTAAATCTGCGCACACCCGAAATTGGATGCATAAATTTAGATGTCAAAATAGTTAAAAAACTAAAAGTGAGAACCCAAAAGGGCAGTGGAAATTGTGGAGTTCATCCACTAAATGGATAGGCAAAGATTAAAATTGTTAGTTTATGCATTTGCCGTCGCGAGGATATTTTCTAAATAAGGAGTTGAGAAAATTTTGAGAAGAAACAGGAAAAGAAATTTCTTCCATGGATATCCTCAATCCATTATAAATACATCATATGACTAATAATTCATATATTAAGTAGAACGCCAGATAATATTAGATTGATATAATGTGTAGTACTATGAAATTGTATCAATAGGAATAATCTTATGATTGATATGGTCATCACTTCTCTTGAAGAGTGGGTTGGAAAGATGAATAACGGTCGACATATTTCTTGCAATAAGTTGACTAAGAGTCCGAAACTCGCGGTTGCTCGGTATTGATATATTTGAGATTAGGTTAATCATAGCTTATATGAATTATAATTAACTCTAATTGCCTTCTCACTTAATGAGGACTTGTACTCTTCTTTTAAGTAATGTGAATATACTACACTTTCCTCTTCTTTATCAAAAACTATAAATCCTAAATTCTCATTAAAGTCTGATTAAAAAAAAAAAAACTTCTCATTAGAGCCATTGTAACCTAAGGGGCGCCCACCAAATCTGTGACACAGTGAACCAATCGCACCGGTTGTTCAACATACTTTCACTGCTCATTTCGCGAAACCGACACTATTATCATACAAATCACATTCTGCAATTTTATCGCCAACGGACTCTGGACACCACTACATGCACCGCCGCGTCTCGAGCTTAGGGATCCCGTCGATGTTCAATGGTGATTTGGGCACCTTCCGCCGTGTGTTCAAAAAATCAACAACCACCCCCGACTTGTCGTCCTCTGCTAAGTCAGCTCATTAACGCTGCCAACTGCCGTTGGACACCTTGCAAGAAGTACGGTGCGTGAGATCCACGCGCCTCCCCGGGGACATGCACTAACGTCTCTCTAGGTTCCCGAGAACAAAAAGAATAGAAATTTTTACTGTTTGACTGGTTACCAAACAGGCCCTAAGTCATGCAAGAAACATTTCCACATTATATTACCTAACACCTTTTTGGTTCATAAACTCTCACTAAAATTGATATCTGTCTAACAATTATGTGAACTTGGTTTTGAGATTCGCTTCTCTTCTCATGGTTGTCATGTGTGGGATCCCTAGATGAAACATAGACTTGGGATAGGCCGTAAAGTAGGGCACCTCTTTGAGCTTGTTTCCCTAAATATTCCAACCTCTTTTGATGGTCATGTTGCCATAGTATCATCTAAAACTTGCATCCTTGGTTAAGTCACGATTCTTTCTTTGGGGTAAGTTCCTTGATTTCAAATGGTCATTTAGGTTTTGTAGACAATAAACATCTTGATTATTTGCCAATAAGTTGGGAAAGCGTCATGCTTTACCAATTTTAGACTAGTGAATCCATATCTCATCCTCTTTTTTTTTTGGGTCATCCATTCTGACATTTGACCATCTCCTACTCTCACCATTTTCAGACTAGTGAATCCGTATCTCATCCTCTTTTGACTTCATCCATTCTGACATTTGACCATCTCCCACTCTCACCATGGGTGGCTCTCAGTATTTTAGTATTTTTGTGGATGATCAGTCTCATTATACCTAACTTTATCTCATTTAAAATTGTTTTAAACTTACATTTTTACCATGATTTTGATGTCATAATCAAAACCTGATTTTCACAAGATATCAATGTTTTTAGTACTAAAATGCTATGGAATATATAAAAATAATTTCTTAGAATTCTTTTATAAAATGATACTGTCAATCATCGCTCTTGTCCTAGCACTTATTAGCAAAATGGTAGAGTATAACATAAACATAGGCATATTCTAGATGTTGTATGCTTTCTTCTCATCTTTTCTTCTCGTCCCGAATAGTTTAGGGGCAAAGCTTGTCACACTGTTGTTTACACTATCAACTATCTCCCATTACCCATTATAGGTAACATTTCTCCTTATGAGCATTTGTATGGTAGTGTCCCAAATTATGGGCTTCTTCTTATCTTTGGTAGTGCTTGTTTTGTGTACCTTCTTCCATATGAACATGAAATTAGAACCTCATGCCCATTAATGTTACTTTCTTGGGTTTAGCATTGAACACGAAGGGTACAGATGTTAAAATCCTGTTTCTAACCACTTTCGTGTTTCCCATTATGTTACTTTTAGGAACACAAGACATTCTCTTCTACTCGTCCCTTCAAATCCTCTACTCATGTTCATTTTCTATACCATTCCTTCAAGGAACTTAATTCTAGAAGATACCACATTTCTGGTCCACCTTTGACTCTTCTCTTCTACAATTGTCTTCTCCTCATCTTGATGTAGAGTATTTTGATGACACCACTTTGGCCACTTCTAATGTGTCTACTTCATCCACAGATTCTCCACCATCCTCTGATTGTCTTTCCACTATAGTAAGTCAACCTTATGTTTGACTTCGTGATTATCATTTTCACTTATAACTTCCCATTATTAACCTCACATGTATATAGAACTTAGTACTAATTCTCTTTGGCAAGAAGCAATAGCAGATGAGTTGCAAGATTTAGACGAATCTTACACTTGAGATTTAGTTGATTTGCTTTTTGTTAAGTCAGTTGTAAGTTGTAAAGAATATGGTACTATGGACCACTATAATGCTCACCTATTTGTGAAAGGCTTTACTCAAGAATATGGCATTGACTATGGAGAGACGCCCTTGTTGAACATCTTACTTATGTTTGTAGTTTTCTTGCTATTGTTGCTATAAAACCATGGTCTTTGTTTCAAATGGATATGAAAAATGCATTCTTAAATGGCGATCTCATTAAGGAAATTTATATGGTGCCTCCTCCTGACTACACTTGTCCATCTCACCAAGTATGTCGATTACATCTAGCATTGTATGATTGGTCTCCTCATGCATGGTATTCCAAGTTTAGCTCCACAGTGAGCCCTTAGCTTTACATCTAGTCCCTACGATCACACGCTTTTTGTTTGACCCACTTCTCATGGGTTTATTTTGTCACTCTTATATGTGGATAACATGATTATTTTTGAAGATGATTGTACTGAAATTTCAAAACTTTAGCAATATCTTAGTTAATAGTTTGAGATAAAATATCTTGGGCAACTCAATTACTTTTTACACTTAGAGGTAACCTCAAAATCATCTAGTTCTTATCTTTCTCAACCCAAATATGCTATTGATCTTCTTTTGCGAGGACTTACTGACAGTAAGGTCACCACAACTTTTCTTGAGATCAATGCTAAATTTGATGCCATTGTCAATTTGTACATGATTGCGCCCTATACGACTCACTTTGCTGCAATCATTTGCAATGTTAAGGATTTATTTGCCCATGGCCTTCACTTTTTGGCTCATTCTACATTAGAGTTGACAACTTATTCGAATGCCAATTTGGCTGATGACCCTTAGGATTGTCGTTCTATTATGGGCTATTTTTTTTTTTTTCGCACTTCACTTATATGGTGGAGTAGTAAGAAATAGACCATTGTTGTTCTCTTGCCAATACATATGCTAAATATTGACCTCTTGCCAATATGGCATTGGAGTTATTATGACTACAGAAAGATATGGAAGTGTGTCATAAAGCGAGACAATCTTTCATCGCAACAATCACAGTGCTATCCAAATTGTACATAATGATGTTTTTCTTGATTGCATCAAACATAGTGAGATAAACTGTCATTTCATCCAATATCATGTTTTTCATGGCACTATTTGACTTATTCCACTACATCGATGGAACAGATATTTTCACCAAGAGATTTGGGTGCTTCCAAGATCCTTCTCCAAACTATAGCTGATTTCTTTCTAGGAACCTTGAGTTTGCGGGGGTGTTAGATGTGTATATTTGAGATTAGGTTAATTGTAGTTTACCTTAACTGTAATCACAACTAAAAAACTGTAAATCTAATTGCCTTCTCACCCTCTGTATAAGGGAGGGCTTGTACTGTTCTCTTAGCTAATGTGAATATGCTATGCTTTCCTCTCTTTTACCACAAACCACAAAGCTCAACTGGTACAATTCTTGCTTTTGCTTTTGCTTTTTGATTTTTTTTTTTTGTTTGCCTTTAGAGTGTTAAATCAAACTTTTATTTATTATGGAACACCTCACGTCTTCGAAAAAGCATATATGCCTATCAAGATTTATGATAACATGTTTTGTCAAAACTAGGACTTCGGGTTCCTTCGTCGGCTTTAAGACTAACTAAACACAAAGTTTTGCATTTTGACTTCTAAACCTTCTTCTAGCTATTACAGTCCAATTCTAACTATATTTTAAAAAAATTATCTTGTTAAAATGAATTCTTCTACTACCGAGTCATCGCAATCAAACACGCATACCCAGGTTTTTTAGTGTTTTCAATTGACTCAAAGCATTCTTGTCCATCATTTATTTGTCAGCATGCTCTCTGTGAAAAATCATTCGGTTGTGATATAATATATGAGAGAGATTCATCGCCTGTTTGGCATCGATGACCGTCGTCGACTAAATGAATGTGTCGACAGTAGAACTCGCCTTTCTCTATCTCTCTAACAGCCCTTCATTCCCAATTTACTAAATCTGTCTTTTGGATTTTGTTGGCGTGGGATCCAAAGATGCGTGGCCGTAACTTAAGCTATGGCCATGGCGGAGAAAACAAAAGGTAGAATGAAGGGCTAGAAATAAAGACTGAAAAAGGAGAATATCAAACCCAGAAATCCGTGACTTTAAGAATTTTGAACCTAAAAGCTTTAGAAATGAAAAATGAAAAAAGAAAAAAGAAAAAAAAAGAAACATAAATTTGACAAATGAAAGCAAAGATTACAAACGTGTTAAAGAAGGAAGAGGAAAAAGAAGAAGAAAACAATGACAAGAGAAATTCGAAAATAGCCTAATCCACAAAATTGATGAATAATATTCTAAATCAAGAATACGTAATGTAATATTAAGATACATTATTTCAAAATTTTCATACTTTAATAATTTATTCATGTTTATTCTTTCTTTTTTCAATTTGATAAAGCTTATCAATCCAAAGATTGACGTTAAAGATCATGGAATCAAACATCGTTTGATGATTCTCATTTTTAATGAATTTTTCCCACAAATCAACTATTGCAATTCTATAGTTGATTTGTTAATTCCAAAAGAATTTCATGTTTTTGTCCTTCATTTATTAAAAAATATTAGTATAACTATGTGATGATACTATCAAACAATAACATTTAAAGCCAAAAAGTGAACCAAAATATGTAGATTTTAATCATTTTCGCATATTTCTCAATCATGAAAAAAAACATAAGCAAACATCTTTCCAAACTCCCATTCCAATTGAACATTTTTATTTTCGAAAATCAAAACATATTTGCAAGAAAATAGAAAAGCTGTTTTTTATATTGACCGAAAAAATAGAACTGGAGAAACTTATAGGCAATAGACTCGAGCAAAATCTACTTCAGCATGCACTGTTCACTCTCTCTCAACTCTCGTCTCTGATACACTGTTCATCCGAGAACTTCAGCTGCTGATTTGGGAGATTTCGGGCATTTTAGGAGCTCCTTCTCGGGGGGGGGGGGGGGGGGGTTCTCCTTCCAGTGGGTTATTAACTCGTTGAAGCTGTTGTCTCAAGTATGCCTCAGTTCCCTTGAATTCTAGATCTGGGATAGGGGTTTCCTTCTGCAATACCTACTGGTAGTGATCTGCAATGGCGTCGGGGGTTAACTTATCGTCTGAGGAAAGAGTCTCCATGACTCACACACCCTTTGACGAGGAGAGTAGCCGCTGAAGGGGTAGAAGCCGGCCTCCTCATCATAGGTCGAAGTCTCATAGTTGCGCATTAGACAGGGGTGGACGTGTGGTGACTGCTAAGAGGGCGGTCGAAATGGAAAATGGCAAGGGGCCATTTATGGCTGGGGTTTTGCCCCTTGAAAGTAGTAGATTGGGGGCAGGTGATGCCCAACAGACCCCTCCCCTAAGCATCGCACCTTAATCTTCTCGACCCCCTGCGTCTGTCCAAGCGCAAAGAGAGAAGAACGTGGCTGCACCTCGCTTATGATCTTACCTACATTGAACCCGTGAGAGTTGAAAATGAGTGGATCGCTGAATTTGTTGATGAAGAATTGGATGCGTCGGATCCCATGTGGTACGAATGCCTTGTCGGGTACTTGATTGGAAATAGGCTGCCTTTCCAACTTGTTGAGACAGCCCTCAAGCACGCTTGGGGCTCCAAATTGCTTGAAGTTAAGGTAGATGACCAGGGTTTCTTTTTCCTCCGTGTCCCCGATGCTGAATATAGGAGGAAATTGCTGGACAATGGTCCAATCACGGTGGCCAGAGTCCCCTTTATTCTGCAAGAGTGGGATTTGATATTACTAGTATAAACACCTAGAGGGGGGGTGAATAGGTGTAGAGAGATTAATCAATCAAATATATATAACTTTTCGAATCAACGAACTGAAATCAAGTAGAGAGAGTTAGAGAAGATTGCAAACACTGTTTATAGTGGTTCGGCTTTTGATAAGCCTACGTCCACTCTCCGGGTGACCAGCCAATCGACTGTATTTCACTATATGATCAATGGTGATTACACACTCTCGAGTGTTTGTACTCGGTGATGATCTGTCTCACTAAGTCACTCTCTTTTTGTAAAACACTTAGATCACTCAAATACGCACTATGAACTAGGGGTGTGCAACGGGAACCGCCCAACCCGGACCGGACCGGTCGGTTTTGGGTGGTTCCCATAGCTGGCAGTCCGGTTCCCGGTTCCCATTCTCGGAACCGGTGATCGGTCGGTCCGGTTCCCGGTTCCAAGGTGGGAACCGGACCGGACCGAACCGACCGGACCGACCGGACCGACCGGACCGACCAGACCGACCGCCCCTTCAATTCTCATCTCAAATTCCCAACTTCCTATTCCTACAAGCTAGAGGTGAGCACATTGGACCGCTCGAACCGAGAATCGCCCAAATCGGACTGGACCGGCAAGTTTGGTCTGGTTCTCGGGAGCATCGGTCCTGTTCCCGGTTCCATAAAAATGGAACCGGACTAGACCAACAATTTTCTATTTAAAATAAATTTCTTAAAATTCTTAAAAAATGCAATAAACCCTAAAATAATAATATTTATAGTATTTTTTTTATTTGTTTTGGCTAAGTGGTCGGTCCTAGGACCATCCGGTCCGGTCCAAGGTCCCAAAAAATGGGAACCGGTCCTCCCGGTCCGGTTCCCGGTTCCACCTTGGAACCGGACCGAACCGGGAACCGATCACCCCTACTATGAACAACAATTGAATAATTGAATCAGCTTTGGAATAATGTTCATCTGTTCTTCCCCTAAGTCTCAACCTACCTTTAAATACTCTCCAAGCCACACTCGACCGTTGGCTCTTTCCTTGAGAGTTTAGTCTTCCCTTTCTTGGACAGACTTTATAAGGCAAGTCTTTTTNTAAAAAATGCAATAAACCCTAAAATAATAATATTTATAGTATTTTTTTTTATTTGTTTTGGCTAAGTGGTCGGTCCTATTGGACCGGACCGGACCAATGGTCCAGTCCGGTCCCCGGTCCGGTCCAAGGTCCCAAAAAATGGGAACCGGTCCTCCCGGTCCGGTTCCCGGTTCCACCTTGGAACCGGACCGAACCGGGAACCGATCACCCCTACTATGAACAACAATTGAATAATTGAATCAGCTTTGGAATAATGTTCATCTGTTCTTCCCCTAAGTCTCAACCTACCTTTAAATACTCTCCAAGCCACACTCGACCGTTGGCTCTTTCCTTGAGAGTTTAGTCTTCCCTTTCTTGGACAGACTTTATAAGGCAAGTCTTTTTGACCGTTGATGGTAGATCAGATTCCCTTAGATTCTGTTCGCCCATACAACCAGAATCCAGGCTTCCATAAGTACTCTATTCTTCATTGGAAGTTTCTCATTAATTGATCCTATCAATCAGATTAGTATAACAGAATCAACATAAATAAGGTAAGTGAAATACTCTACCATTGGTGATCTTATCATGTAGGTTCATCTTAAGTCTGATGGTTTTAAGTTCTGAGTCTGCCTAGATTTTCAGTCTGGTTCGTCCAGACTTAAAATCTTAGTCTGGTACGGTCAGACTTAAAACTCGGTCTGGTACGGTCAGACTTAAAACTCGGTCTGGATGAGTCTTTCCGTCTGGTACGGTCAGACTCTTAGACATTTTATGCTTGATCTTCTGCAACAAACAGACTTTAAAGCCTATGTCATTATGTGTTCTTTTCCTTCAAGAGATTGATATATAAATATCATTCATAAGATGTTTTGTTAGCATCAAAACTAGGAGTTTTCTCAACAATCTCCCCCTTTTTGATGGTGACAAAATATTTTATACATATGGCTTAATGTCCCTGCAAAATATGGTTAAATAGAGCCTGTTTCCAACTATTCTGCTCAACTCATAAGTATAGCTCATATCAACCCTGTATAGACAATACAACAGCAACATAATTTCATATTACAGCTCAACATGATTCAGACTTTATCAGTACTGTGTGATCAGCCTATAAGAAAATATCATTAGCCATTCATAATCAGAACTTTCATATCACAGTATCATGCATCAACACAATGATAAAGCCAACTGTCATGCATCAACACAATGATAAATCCATCAAAAATCTAAAAGTGAAAGCAATCAAAAATCAAAAGCCATATCTACTCCCCATTTTTGTCAACTTCAAAAAGAGTTAGTCAGTTCAAAAAGATGTTTTTAAGAGGTTTTCTTGTTTAGGGTCCGAACAAGGGTGAAATCCTCCATATCTGATGCAGACTTCTCAATCCTGTCAATACACTGATTAACTGTCTTCTCGAGAGTTTCCAGTTTGTTATTGAAGGAGGTTTCCATTTGTACCTGCCAATCCCTGATCTCTGTTAAAAGTCCTAAGATCTTCTGATAATCAGCATTCCCAGATGAAGCTGCATGAACTTGAATGTCAATATTTTCATAGTGATGCTCCCCCTGAGTTGATGCTTCATTCTGTCCTTGTTGCCCCTCTTTTTTTCTGTCCTCATCTCCTTCTTCTGCTTCTGCTTCTTCTTCTTCTTCTTCTTCTTCTTCTGGATCATCCATTGATTCATATTCATTATTCTTCTCATGTTCTGTTCAGAGAATGTGTTCTGCATGTGTCTCTGCCTCTGGTTCAGACATTCTCTGAGAATTTTAACGTATATTTGCCAGAATTGCGAAGATGCTTTCTTCTTCATCTTCTTCATCTACCAGTAGGAGTTGTCTTCTCCTTTTAGAACTTGGCTAAGCAGCAGCTGATTCTTTGCCTTTTCGTTTTGCTGTCTCTACTCTAGCCAATTCCTTTTCTTTTCGTCTCCATGTCTCCGCAACATCTTTCAGTCTCATCTTATTGATCATTTTCATATCAATGATCATTGTGGGAAGAGTTTTAGTACTGAATCTTCTGGGTATGTCTATCTTAAGATGATCAAAGATCCTTGTCACTAAAGTTCCATAGGGTAGCTGTCCTTTGTCTTTTGACACTGTCCGATACATATGCAATATTATTGTGTGAGGCAGTGAGAACAATACTCCTTTTTCAATAGCCCATATCAGTTTGGCCTCAAATTTGGATACATCAGTCTTGGATGAGGCTTGTGGACGAATGCAGCTGATAATGATCTTGTGCAAAATAGTTCTTGCAGAAGTTAGAAGAGGATAAGTTATAGTGGCCCTTACAGACTTTGTGAGAAACTTACAAACTGTTTCATAAGGGACGTCTATTAGCCTGAATGCTCCTCTCTCAACTTTTATAATGTCAGCAATAGTATCTGAACTAACATCATAGAACCTGTCATTCACACTGAATTGCATTCTGTCTGGAGATAGAAATGTCAAATTCGAGTAAAAATATGCCGTTAATTCAGGATAAACAGCAGTAGAATCAGTGCAAAATTGGTCAATCTGCAATTTTTCAAAGCATTCTCGCAAATTCACGTCAGCAGCATCCAAATAATCAAAATCTACAATTCTATGGTTCATGACTCCTCGATCCAACAGTTTGTTAAAGAAAGTCTTATGCTCTTTGGATCGAAATAATTTCCCAGTTGTGTTCTGCACTACAGCAGCTATTCCTATTCTCACTTCAAAATTTCTGTAGATATTCTCATCATCTTCCTTCACCTTATCTTTGCTTCTCCCTGTATCACTAACTCGTTCTCTACGAGTAGATGATGATTCTGCAGCCTGTACTGCTTGAATGAGACGGAGTTCATTCGCATACCCATTCTCTCTCAAGAAAAACAATTTGACATCTTCCCTGACATTTCTCCGGACTAACTTCTCATATCTCCTCATAATTACATGAGGACTTTCAATGGGTGTCGGTAGAGTTAATCCAGACGTACCTCTACGTGAGACATTCCTTTCTTCAGATTGTGAGCGGAGAGTTCTTGGAGATTCCTCATTATCATCTTGATTTCTTTGAGGAGAAACTCTTGGAGATTGTCCTTGAGTATCTTCGGAAGTCTGTGTTAGGTCGAAATGCGTTTGCCCTCCGTCGATTCTCCTTCCTCCTCTCCCAGCAATCCTGTTTGATCTTCTTCTAGGAGATGGAGATCTTGATCTGGATATGGAGGATCTCGAGGCCATGTTCGGAGAAAGTTGGTTTTGGCGAAGATTGATTTAGAAAACGTTTTTCTCTGTTAGGGTTTATAAACAAACCGTTCTAGAAGTTGTGAGGAAAAGACCCGACTTTTGGATGTTTTTATACCCTTGTTAGGAGAACAAGTGAACAATCGCAACCCAAAACAAATTAAAATGGCAGTTATTCTAAATTTAATAAGAATATTCAATCATCATAGATATATGCCAGAAAATATGCAAATCAATCATGCAGATCAAAAACTTACTAAAAAATTTACCAGATTTCAATAAGGAAATAACACACCATCCTAAAATACCATTATTTCCTTTTTCAATCTTCTTCTAAGAGTGATATGTCCAAACGATTGCTTCTATCAGACTTTGTCCTGTTCTCATAGAATTTATAAGAAATGGTTAATAATATTTAAACTCCCACATATTGAATCGAATGTACCTTTGTCCAGCGGCTTTGTGAAGATATCTGCTAATTGATTCTTAGAATCAATGAATTCCACATATATATCTCCATTTTGCATATGGTCTCTAATAAAGTGATGTTTGATCTCAATGTGCTTTCCCCTGGAATGTAAAATTGGATTCTTGGTGAGGTTTATGGCACTCGTATTATCACATCTTATTTCTGTGCAGGATTCTTCCTTTCCATTATCTCTTAGTTGCTGTCTCATCCACAGAATCTGTGAACAACAGTTTCCAAGTGCTACATATTCTGCTTCTACTGTTGATAGAGCCACAGTATTCTGCTTTTTGGAGAACCATGAAACTAGCATTTTTCCCAGAAGTTGGCATGTTCCTGAAGTATTCTTTTTATCTACTTTGCATCCTGCTAAATTTGCATCTGAGTAGCCAAGAAAAGTAAAATCTGTTTCTTTTGGATACCATAGCCCCAAGTTTGGATAAATGGCTATATACTTAATTATACGTTTAACATCAGAAAGATGTGATTCTCTAGGATCCACTTGAAACCTCGCACAAAGACAAACACTATATAGAATATCTGGTCTAGATGCAGTAAGGTAGAGAAGAGAACTGATCATGCTTCTATAATTCTTCTGATCAACCTTCTTCCCCTTTTCATCCTGATCTAGTTTGATGGAGGTTGCCATTGGAGTTTCAGTCCTCTTGCAGTTCTCCATTCCAAATTTTTTAATCAAGTCTTTGGCATACTTCTCTTGATTGATAAAAGTTCCACATTTCGTTTGATTGACTTGAAGTCCTAGGAAGAATGTCAGTTCTCCCATCATGCTCATTTCAAATTCTTCCTGTATAGACTTTGAGAAGATCTTGCACAAGTGCTCATTAGATGAACCAAAAATAATATCATCTACATAAATTTGTACCAGCAGTATATCTTTACATTCCTTCTTAATGAACAAGGTTGTATCTACCATACCTTTCCTAAATTTATTGTCTAGTAGAAACTAGCTCAATCGTTCATACCAAGCTTGAGGAGCCTGTTTCAGACCGTAAAGTGCATTTTTTAATTTGTATACATGGTCTGGCTTTCTTGGTTCCTCGAATCCAGGAGGCTGTTCTACAAACACTTCTTCTTTGATAAATCCATTCAGAAAAGCACTTTTCACATCCATTTGATATAGCTTGAAATTTTGATAGCAAGCATAAGCAAGTAATAGTCTGATTGCTTCTAGTCTTGCAACTGGGGCATAGGTTTCATCATAGTCTATTCCTTCAGATTGAGAATAACCTTTTGCCACGAGCCTTGCCTTGTTTCTAGTGACTTTTCCAAGTTCATTGACTTTGTTTTTGAAAATCCATTTAGTTCCAATGATAGTTCGTCCTTTTGGTTTGGGTACCAATTCCCATACATCATTTCTCTTAAACTGTTGAAGCTCTTCTTGCATTGCTTCTATCCAGCTTTCATTTTCCAGAGCTTCATTAATTCCTTTGGGTTCAATTTCAGAGATCAGTGCAACAATACCTGTGTCCTTTTTGTTTCTTGATCTGGTTTGAATCCCTTCGTTGATGTTTCCAATCACAAGCTCCTTGGGATGACTAGACTTATGCTTCTAGTTTCTGTTTGGAACTTCATTATTATCAGAATCTTCTGTTGATGCAGGAATATCAAGCTGAGTTAGTCGTTCTTCATGAGTTGCTTCTTTGACTGTTTCCTGGGAAGATTCTGCTTCTTTGTTGAGACCAGATCTTTCAGGAGCTGCATTTGATTCTGATTTTTCATTTACTGAACTGTTCTGTTTTGAAACTTCTTTCTCTAGAAACTTTACGTTCATGGATTCTTCCACTGTCTGAGTGTTCTTGTTGAACACTCTATATGCTTTACTAGAGTTTGAATAGCCCAGAAAAATACCTTCATCTGACCTTTCTTCAAACTTACTAGGTTGATGATTAATATTTTTAAGGATATAGCATAGACAACCAAAGATTCAAAAGTAGGAAACAATAGGTTTTCTTTCTTTGAAAATCTCATAGGGGGTTTTCTCAAGAATTGGTCTAAGAAATACTCTGTTAATAATATGGCAAGAAGTAGAAACTGCTTCTGCCCAGAACCGAGTTGCCACCTTGCTTTCTATAAGCAATGTTCTGGCCATTTCCTGCAAAGACCTATTCTTTCTTTCCACATCCATTTTGTTCTGGAGTAAAAGGAGATGAAAATGTATGTTGTATGCCATTTTTGTCACAAAAGTTTGAGAAGTCTTGATTCTCAAATTCTCCCCCATGATCTGTTTTGATACTTGAAATAGAGTAACATTTTTCATTTTGGATCCTCTTTGCAAATGTTGAGAAATATGAGAAGGTATCTCCTTTATTTGCTAGAAAATATACCCATGTGAATCGAGAGTAATCATCTACTATCACAAGACAGTATTTCTTACCTCCAATGCTTTGGGTTCTGGTTGGTCCAAATAAGTCCATGTGAAGAAGCTGTAACACACGATTAGTAGAAATTTGTTTTATAGATTTGAAAGAGATTCTTACCTATTTTCCCAGTGTACATGCAGAGAAAAGCTCTGTTTTCTCGTAACTTAGTGAAGACAAACCACGAACAAGCTTTTTGCTAGCAAGCTTGGAGATTTGTTTCATGCTGATATGCCTAAGTTTGCGGTGCCACATATCTGCTTCATCTTGGACTGATAATAGACATTTCGCAGTATCTTCATTTATGTCCAGAAGATAAATGTTCCCATGTCTTCATCTAGTAAAAGTCTGTGAAGAGTCATTGCTTGTATCAGAACATAGGTTCTCTTTGAAGTTTATTCTGAAGCCGGCATCACATAACTAGCTGATGCTTAGAAGATTGTAGTTTAATCCTTTGACTAGAGAAACGTTGTTGATGATTAAGCTACCGATCTTGACAGTTCCCAGTCCTATAATGTTTCCTTTGGTGTTTCCTCCAAACAAAACTGTTCCTCCCTTGATTCTTTCGAATCCAATGAACATCTTTGAGTTTCCTGTCATATGTCTTAAACATCCACTGTCCAAATACCATTTCTTTTTACTTTTGAAGCTTACCTGCAATGTTTACATATACTCATTTTTTCTTTGGTACCCAAATTTTCTTGGGTCCATTGAAGTTAGTAGTATAAGCTTTTTCTATCCATTTCTTTTGAACATGTCTCTAGACTTTAGGACATTTGTTTTCAAAATGTTCTCTTTCTCCACAGTTAGAACATTTGAGATTGTTTCTATCAATAGGTCTTACAAAATTGTTTTTGAAATGATTTCTATAAGCTTGTCGATGAGGTCTTTGTCTTATTCTTTCCTTGACTTTAGGAAAATCAATCAGGGAATCATTTTCCTTATAAAAACCAAGTCCAGACTTATCATAATAAGGAATTTGAATGGAAAGTATATGCTGTAGGGTTTTTGATCATTTAGAAAATTTTGTGATAATATCTAAGAATTCCTTTTTGAAAGAATCATTCTCCTTTTGCAAAGAATTTCGATTTTCCTTTGTATCCAAAAGTTCCTTTTTAATAGATTCATTCTCATTTAATAGAAACTCTCAATTTTCCTTTATTTCCAAAAATTCCTTTTTGAAATCATCCACTTTTCCTTTCAAAGAGACGTTCTGTTGATTCAACTTGTAATTTTCCTTTTTTAATTTGGAGATCCTTTTCAGAGTAGATTTTAGATTAGAACAAAGCTCATTTATATAATCTGAAACTTCTGTAGGAATATCAGAATGATTTACCTTGATCTCTCTGTCTGAGTCTGAGCCTGAATCTGTTTCAGAGTCTGAGTTTGAGTGTGCCATAAGACAGATGTTTCCATATTCGTCTTCACTATCCTCAACTTCTGTGTCACATTATGTTTCACCTTTGAGAGCCTTCTTGTACTTCTCGAATTTCCCTTTGTTCTTTTTGAGTTTGGGACAATTCTGTTTAATATGTCCCTTTTTCTTACACTCAAAGCAAATTACATCTTTGGCATAATCATCCTCGTCATCAGTTCTGCGTTGTCCAGATTGTCTGTTTTGTTTCCTGTTGTTGAACTTCCTGCCTTTTCTGTTTAATTTCTTTACCTTTTTGGTCAGCAGTGCAAGTTCCTCGTCGTCCAGTACTTCCTCAGAATTTGTATCATCAGAATCAGTGTTAGATTTAAGAGCAATGGACTTTTTACCTCTGGATTCCACTTCCTCGTTCATTTGTTCTGCCTCATAGGACTACAGAGTACCAACGAGCTCATCGACTGTTAGAGGTGAAATTCGTAGAGTTTCTCTGATAGATGTCTTCACATTGTTCCATTCTTTTGACAGTCCTCTCAGAAGTTTGTTGACCTTCATTGGTCCAGGAACAGGCTGTCTTTGATATGCCAATCCATTTACAATTTCTGTAAAACGACTTAACATATCTCCTATGGATTCTCCATGCTTCATCTTAAAAGATTCGTATTGACCAAGTAATATGTTTACTTTGGTCTCCTTGACACGATCAGTTCCTTCATATGTCACATGTAGTCTATCCCATACTTCCTTTGCTGTATCACAAGAAGATATACGATTATATTCATTAGGTGATAAAGCACAATATAGAGAGTAAATAGCCTTTGCATCAATAATTTGTCTCTTTGTTATCTCTTCTGGAGAGAGAGTGGCTGATGGTTCTGTTTCTTTCCCATCGGTACTCTTTGACGTCTTTCTAGTGTTATCAGTGGGCTCAATTCCCCTCTCAACCACATCCCATTCCAGTGGATCTTTCGACCTGAGAAAGGCCTTCATTTTATTCTTCCAGATATTGTAATCCTTGCCGTCGAAGTATGGTGGACGAGTGTTGCTCTGCCCCTCAATTAAACCTGGTGTAAGAATACTAGCCATAGAGGATCTTTAACTCAGAAGTAACAAACACTTCAAGATCTCGAGCACGAGGCTCTGATACCAATTGATATTACTAGTATAAACACCTAGAGGGGGGGTCAACAGGTGTAGAGAGATTAATCAATCAAATATATATAACTTTTCGAATCAACGAACTGAAATCAAGTAGAGAGAGTTAGAGAAGATTGCAAACACTGTTTATAGTGGTTCGGCTTTTGATAAGCCTACGTCCACTCTCCGGGCGACCAGCCAATCGGCTGTATTTCACTATATGATCAATAGTGATTACACACTCTCGAGTGTTTGTACTCGGTGATGATCTGTCTCACTAAGTCACTCTCTTTTTGTAAAACACTTAGATCACTTAAATGCGCACTATGAACAACAATTGAATAATTGAATCAGCTTTGGAATAATGTTCATATGTTCTTCCCCTAAGTCTCAACCTACCCTTAAATACTCTCCAAGCCACACTCGACCGTTGGCTCTTTCCTTGAGAGTTTAGTCTTTCCTTTCTTGGACAGACTTTATAAGGCAAGTCTTTTTGACCGTTGAGGGTAGATCAGATCCCCTTAGATTCTGTTCGCCCATACAACCAGAATCCGGGCTTCCATAAGTACTCTATTCTTCATTGGAAGTTGCTCATTAATTGATCCTGTCAATTAGATTAGTATAACAGAATCAACATAAATAAGGTAAGTGAAATACTCTACCGTTGGTGATCTTATCGTGTAGGTTCATCTTAAGTCTGATAGTCTTAAGTTCTGAGTCTGCCTAGATTTTCAGTCTGGTTCGTTCAGACTTAAAATCTCAGTCTGGTACGGTCAGACTTAAAACTCGGTCTGGTACGGTCAGACTTAAAACTCAGTCTGGATGAGTCTTTCCGTTTGGTACGGTCAGACTCTTAGACATCTTATGCTTTATCTTCTGCAACAAGCAGACTTTAAAGCCTATGTCATTCTGTGTTCTTTTCCTTCAAGAGATTGATATATAAATATCATTCATAAGATGTTTTGTTAGCATCAAAACTAGGAGTTTTCTCAACAGGATTCCCTTTTGGAATTGAAAAAACATCACCATGTCAAAGTGCCGATTTGGATAAGGCTGAGAAATATTCCTTTAGCACTATGGTCATCTCGTGGTATAAGTGGTATAGCCAGTCTAATCGGCAAACCGCTCTATGTGGACCAAAACACGGAGCAAAAAAAATCACTCTTCTATGCTCGCGTTTGTGTTGAAATACATGCTTCTGATGCTAGGCAAGATTCTGTGAAAATCAGCATCAAAGGAGCAACTCGAGTGATAGCAATTGAGTATGAGTGGAGGCCACGAGTGGAGGCCGATCTCATGTTCAAGATGTGGTACTTTTGGACATAGGTGCAACCCGGCCACTAAACCTCAGAACCAGCAAAAGCTCCCTGCTGTAGAGAACCCCCGAGTTGCAAAATAACCTGCAAATGCGGCTGTAAACTGGTTAGCAAGGGCTGCAGAAGTTCTGAGGCCAGCTCCACACGTTCCAGAGCAGAGAACAACTGCAGTTGACAGTCAAGAAGCAAGTCAAATACCCGTTGCAGAGGCTGTCCAACCAGAAGACCGGGCAGCAGACTAGGGTGTTGCTGATGCACTTCGAGCCAGGGAACTGGGTTCTACCTAGACAGACTAGGGCATTGCTAATGCACCCCTTCGGTCAGTGATCCAACGAGCTGCAGGAGAGGTTGCCAATGCAGGGAAGAAGTCGGTTGGTGCAAGGCCTTCTCGAGTCAAAGAAGGTGCAGGAGCTCCAGGGACGGTCTCTCAACCAGTAGATGCTGGTCAGCATCCAAATGCAGCTGGTCAGCAGGAAGCTCAACAGGAAGCTAACCCAGCCAACTCACAGGGAGTAGACCATCCAGCGGCTGCAGATGGGTCTTGGTCAGAGGAGCGCATAGCTGCTGGTCCTTCACAACAAGCAGGTAACGCCTCTGAGGCTCTAAACTTGGACCTAAGTAGGTCAGACTCAGGTTTTTATGTGGAGCTAGCATTACCTCCAGAGATTTCAGACCAACAACCATTTCACCCAGTGACAAAGACTTCCTCTCGGTGGAGAATGAGGCCATCAGTATGGAAAAAAGGCTCGTCCCTCCCTACATCTCCTAGCTCCAAGGTCAGGAGACGGATAACTACAAATACCTGGTTTGATGAGGCTTTAAAGAAATTGTTGGGTGCAAGCTTTGCTGATCAGCAAACATCCCAACCTTCCTTCTCCTCTGCTGATGATTTAGACAACTCGGAGGCCAGCACCTCAAAGGAATTACACTAGAAGGCAGCCCCGGGGATTGGTTCAGAAGCTCTAAAGGTTGCTGATTTGTCTTTGGGCGCCAAGGTCATCGCTCCCTCATCTGGGGTGATGGAATCTCAGCAGTCCCAGCCACAACTCAAAGTGAAAAGCCACAAACCTCTGCCGAGGAGACCGGCGGTTAGTAAACCTCGGACTGAAAAATGCAAGTAAGCGTCTCTACCTCTCTTTTTTGATGAATTTTGGTTTTTGGAACATCAGGGGTACTATGGATCCCATTAGGCAATCGGAGGTTAAAAATTTTGCTTGTGCTAGTAGTATTTGTTGTCTAGGACTTATGGAAACAAAAGTCCCACCCCGCCATTTTGAATCCATTTCCTCCAATATTCTCCCAGGTTGGAAATGGATGGCAAACTATGAATTCTCGATGAGGGGGCGTGTATGGGTTGGATGGAACCCTTTTTTGGTTGAGTTCACGAGTTCGTTTGTCTCTAGCCAAATGATACATGGTGAAATCAAGTTTTTGCACTTGGGCTCTACTATCTGTTTTACGGCGGTGTATGGGGATCATACATTTGTAGCTCGAAGACCTTTGTGGACCGACTTGATCTGTCTAAGTTCTATTCATTCGGAGAGCCCATGGATAGTAGGTGGAAATTTCAATGCCATTCGGGATCCTACTGACCGCACGGGGAGCCCAAATATTTGGCCCCCGTCTTTTGATGAGTTTAAGGAGTGCCTATTTCAAGCCAATCTTGACGATCTCAAATATGTTGGCTTTCAGTTTACATGGTTTTTCTCTTCAGGTGCAAACAGAAAGCAAAGTGTCGCGACCTCACCTCGGGTGCACCACCTAGGGTTTGGCTAATGGATTACTAAGCCTAAACTTAGCTTGGACTCTCCCAAGCCCATACCAATTTGCGACTTAGGATTTAAGTTTTTATTATGCAAATGATTTTTACTTGAAGCCGCCACTAATCTATTTTTTTGGTGGGTCGATTAGAAACTCAAGTAAAGTAATGGGAGAATTACTTTACTTCTACGAACCAGAGACTATGGGATCGGAAACTTGATTACGTTAGATTTCTCTAACGCCCTTTCGGTACCTTTTCTCTTTTATTTTAGAAAAATGATTTGCAGACAGTTTTTATTGATTTTAATTTACTCCCTAACATGCAATGTGATCATGCGAGTGCGCAAACCATTATCTAACACTCAATGAAGCAAAGCAATAAATAAATTGCAAGGAAAAGGAGGAAGTTACTTACCTTAAAGCTATGAAAGTATCTGCAATGTTAGCTTAAAAATTACATCAACGATCCTAGCTATAATTTCTAATTAACACGCACTCATTCAAATATTTTTTAAGGTTTTCACTTATTTGATGAAGCCTAAAACTACGTGCAATGCATGTAATGGCATACAAAATTATCTAACTATAATAACATGCAATGTGCAATATAATATGCAAACTATATGTCACACGACATTAATTATTTAATTTAATCTAATGCTAGAAAATATTTAATGCTACTACCCTAATATGTCACGAGTTCAAATGACCCTAAACATGCAATGATTAGATGACATACGGAAGATTATCTAATTCTACATGACATGAGCATGGCAATTTTTATGTTTTTTGTTTTTTTATAATCAAAATTCGAAATTAAAAAAAAACCTATATGTAAACATGAAAACTATCCTAAAAGAAAATATTCTAATAAGAATCACATCTAACTCAACTATTTTTTTTTGGGTTTTCTTTAATAAGCCAAATCAATTCAAGCAAAGGCATATCAACACATAACGCAACCAAATCATATAAAGCATACAATTTTCCCCGACCCTCAATAGAAAATCAAAATAATCAAAAATCTGATCCGAAGTCTCGCGGCTCAATATTTTTTATTATTGAGATTTTTAACACGTCACAATGACCTCACTTAATCGAAATTCAATTTAGCATGCAATACTTCAAACGAGGAAACAAAATATTCAAGAATTAATTTAGATAAGAACTTCACCTACCTTGTTTGTTCTTTCCAAGTTCAGATGATAACAGATTGTAGGAATCGCAATCAATGATGCTTCAAGGCGGATGGCGAGGGTGTGACGACAGCAAATCGTCGCAGGCAGTTCGTACACGGTGGAAACAGCACGCGAGACACAGGAGGAGGGCGGTGCGTCAGGGATGGTGCAGCTTTGGTTGGCGATAACAGGGATTATCAGCACTCCGCACGGCTACTTAGCTGCTACGTGGGTTCGGCAAAGCTATACGTGTCTATGCTCGAGAGGAAAAGTGCGTAATTCTCAGTGAAGCCCTCAAGAGTGCTCGTCGATGTGCAGAACGTTGGTTCCAGAGAAGTCCTCCAAGTGTTCGACGTCCCCAAGACCTTGAAGACCTCCCCTTTTATGTTTTTTCTTCTTCTGAACGTGGAGCAGCAGGGCTTGGTGACCTACAGGTAAAAGATTAAAGAAAACTTCTCTCTTTTATATATCTCTGGCTCGATGAATGCACAGGAAGTGGGTCTTCCCTCTAATACTCTCTCTCTCTTTCCGTGCGGTCGAGCTCTCTTCGACCCTCTCCCTTTTCTCTTAATTGTGGCTGTGTTTTTTTTTTTTGTGTCTGTCTTTTCAGTATGTGTGGCCCCCTTTTTATAGGTGAGAAGACTATGTTATTTAAGGAAAGATGATAAATCTGCACGTTACCTATTTAGCTCTTGTATCACACGTGCAATATTTTTCCAATATTTCATCCGACGCTTTCCTTGAATATTGAAAGAATAATGAGAATATTCTTGGGAACATTCTCATATTCTCGGGAATATTCTTATATTCCAACTCGCCACCCCTTAACGGGAATATTTCATCCGACACCTTCCCTGAATACTGAAAGAATAATGTGAATATTCTCAAGAATATTCACATATTCTCGGGAATATTCTCATATTCCAACTCGTCACCCCTTAACGGGCCTAGCCAAATTCTTTTTCACCGTGGGCTTAGTCTAACTTGTTAAATTAAAGCTTAGAACCATCAATTGAAGCCCATATTCCACCTATCCAATGCAAATGGAATAATAATAAATGCTCCTAAAACTATATGCTATGCAATTTAATCATAATATTTTTTGTTTAGGGGTTAAAATTAATCCCTAAATTTTTGTGCATTAAATTATGAATGATCAATCAAAATTTATGTGTCAACAACTGCCCCTTTTTGAAGGTGAGCTTGCAGAGGTTCATTCAAAGATAAATTGAGACCTAAATTTTGACATGCATATGTAATGTAATGTTATTTTTTGTGGGAAAATGAATCTCATTTTAAAATGCAATATGATGTGATGCATGGAAAAACTAATGCAAAGTATGAGAAAAAAGAAAAGAAAAGAAAAGAAAAAGCGTACCTGTAGTTACTTACCAATCAATACGGTAGAGCATCTTGAGGTATGTGATGAATTTTATATTATCTTTTTACTCCACAAGCATTTGGTTTTCATTCCAGATTTCTTGAAGAGTCTAATGTTTATCGAATTACCTAGATCCAGACTGAGGCAACCGAATCAACAGACGCTCAATGTTAGGTGAGACAACCATTGAAACAAGATGACTCGAAATACCTAGATCCAAACTAAGGTATAACGAGAAAAATCAATGAACATTCATATTTAGAATGAAATATTCGATGAAAATATTCGAGACATTTAGATCCATACTGAAATGTCAAGAATCAGGGAACTTAATCAATAAACACTCAATGTTAAGTGAGATGAATATTAGATTAAGACAACTTAACCAATAGATGCTCAATGTTAGGTGAGTCAAATATTGGATTAAGATAATTCAAAATACTTAGATCCAGACTAAAGTATAACAAGAAAAATCAAAGAACATTTATATCCAAAATGAAATGTTCGATGGAAAGATTCGAGACATTTAGATCCAGACTAAAATGTCAAGAATTGGGAAACTTAACTAATAAACACTCAATGTTAGGTGAGATGAATATTGGATTAAGACAACTTCGCCAATAGATGTTCAATGTTAGGTGAGTCAAATATTGGATTAAAATGATTCGAAATACCTAGATCCACACTAAGGTATGACGAGAAAGCACAGAGAACACTCATGTCCAAAATGAAAAGTTTGACAAAAATATTGTGTAACATTCAAATTCAAACTGAGATGTTAACTTATGGGAGGAGTTACCAAATTTTGCTTTTGGTACTCAAAGAAATTTAATACTCACCTGGTGATATTTCTGACCCTTGGAAAAAACATCTCTAAGGTGATGAGGAGACTTTTGGCTACAACAGCACACCAGGTGGATAAAGAGGAACTATGGGCTACGAGAGCATGCCAAATTGATGAAGAGACTCCGGGCTATGGAGGTACGCCGTGTCAATTAAGAGGGACATCAGGCTATAGAAGCATGCCATGTTGATGGAAAGGACTCTAGGCTACAAAAGCATGCTAGGTTGATGAGAAAATTCCAAACTACAGAAGCAGGCCGTGCTGAGAGAAAGCAACTCTAGGCTACAGAAGAACGCTAGGTTGATGAGTACGTCGTTTTGATTAACAGGGACATCAGGCTATGAAAGCACACCATGTCGATTTCTTGTAAAAATAAAATTCAAGAATGTTTGAACGAATTTCGAGGCTTTAGAGAGCAACTTGAACGTCGAGTATTATTTGGTCTTCAAGAAAATATTATCTATCAAACACAATTAAAGCAAAACTAATATGCATTCATAAAAAAAGGTAGACAATTTGAGCTACTCTAGAATGCACATTTCAATCCAATCAAAATTTATGCACAATGATTTTACCATATTTGCACAACCAAATTGCCACTAGAGAGAAAAATCTTGCAAAACAACTTTCACTCATGACATGAATTTCTTAAGAATGCTCAATGAGAGACTTTGAGTTAGAAAGGACTTTCATTCACTCTCATTCAGAAAGGCTATTTTATGAGAATCGCTCCATCTCACTATTATTATATCGATAAGGGTCCAAGTATTATTGCAAGCGGTACGATCTTACCTCTGAAAGGTCTTTAATAGGGACCTTAATGTGGGCTTGGTCAACGACTTAACAATGGGGACTCTTTGAGTCAAGGCTATTGAAAGAAAATTATATTCCACGATCACCTTCGAGTTTACAAGTCAAGAACCTTGCAAAATGAGATATAAATAATCTTGCTCGCACTTCTTCGAGCAATGCTTAAGACATGTGAACACCCACATTAATTCAAGTGTCCTAATCTGAAGAAACTTTATAAGGGACGTAACGTAGGCTAGGTTCATGGGTTGAAAAATGAAATGATTATCAGGCTCAAAATGTGTATAGATGGGTGAGAGTTGGTGATCATCTTGGCATCACCGCCGGTCTTCATCTTCACCATTAAGGGTTGTCTTCAAAATATGCTCTATAAAAGTTTTGCATTTGAGTTATTTGAGTACCACTCCATTGGGGATACAACTTTTCACCATTGATAGTCGTCTATCCTGACTTTTTTTTTCATTTTCTCCTATGGGCATTGGCCTTGCTTTTACTAGACACACTGCTTTTCTTGCCCCTCTTTTTTACTCTTATGTCCACGAGCATCGGCCTTGCTTTTACTAGACACACTGCTTTTTCATGCCCCTCTATTTTACCTTTGACACACTGTCTACAATGCATCAATCTTTCATTTGGACTTCTAAGGGTCTTCATATTCTGTTGGTGCTCTAGACCATGCTGTTTTCTTGAATGATTACTTTTTGCTTGCCCCACTTGTGGGGGATGATCACCAACTAGGTTCAAATAAATGAATTTGTAGGCTCAAAAGGGCTATACAATGGATATAAGTGTGTAGGATATAGAAAAAAAATGCTCTTCGTCATCCTAAGGCACTTGGATTATTGTTTGAGTTCACCTGCAATAACATACCCAAAGATTGATGCAAGTGAGAGCAAGAGAATTTTTATCCATTTATCTCACCATGTGATGCCAACTTACCTCTAGTTTGCCCCAATATGGGGTGGTTCTTGACAGGGATAATTTGAAAGAAATCTCCACAAGTGTATGAGGCTCAAAGGGGTTAAGCAATGGATCACTTGCAGTGTTTGGGATGCAAAAATGAATTGCCCCTCATCATTTCAGTCATCGTACCTTTCACAAGAAAACTCTTTACCTTGTGAATATGGAAATTGCTGCACTCATCTTACAAGTGTATAAGTAAGAGACTGCATATAGGACATGTTTTTGCCTTTCATCATCCTGACACATGTCTCACTTAGCATTCTTAAGAATTGTATGTCATTCATTGAATTGCACATCTCGACAAATTTCCACATGAAATTAGTAAGTTAAGCAAGTAAAATCACCATGCAAATTCTCTTTCCAAAAGAGATCGACAATTTTAAGCATGAAAAACTTTGTGACTTCGGAACAAACAATTCAAAAAATGTTTTCACAAGCATGAAAAACATGATATTGAGCATTCATTCAAGGAATTTCCCTATAAAGGGACTCCATTAGCAATCGGTGTCCTTGGATTGCCCCTATCTGAAGGGAACCAACACATAAATTGATCAATTGAGAATAGAAATCGATCCTCGATTCGATAAATGCTCCATTCTTGCTTTTGCCCCAACACAAGAGAATGTGCATGAATAGGACACTATGCAAGAGAATGCAAATTGAACATCTATTTTGGCTTGGATTGAGATTTTATCTCAATTGGTTCATTACCGGAATCTATCATCCCCTTGATCCGTCACCTGCAAGGAAAAAACAAATTGTCAATTCCATAATTAATTATATTCAAGGACGAGATGTACCTCTTTCATCAAAGATGATGGTTCTCTTTGACCTGCCCCTCACTTTATCTGGGAGATTGTTGACACCTAAATTTTGACCTAACGTGTGGCTATATTTGCAGGTTGACTCAACCCTTAAGCAAAATCAGAAATTATGTTCAGCCTAATAAGGGACCATGAACCTCGCCCATAATATGAGGAAGGGGACAAATGAATTGCACACGTGAGGATAGAAAATTCGGAAGGAAATCAGTGGGATACTAGGGGGTTGCAATTTTCACAAAGAATCTTCGGAGGAATTCATGGGATAAGATGGACGAAATGGAGGGAAGAAAACGAAGACATTTGTGGCAAGTGTGGGCTGTGGAGACTTACAAAAGGAAGCTAATGAGCTAGGAAATAAGATGGGATCAAGCTGATTGGCTATGCAAGGAATGTGGGAATCCTGATCAACCATTCTTGTTGTAATGGATATTCGAATTTTGGTAAATGAGGATCTAAATTTCTGATTCAGAATCGAGAGCCAAAATATCGGGTGAACAGGAAGGCAGGAAATTCGACAAAGGAAGGAATCAAGACGTGAAATAGGAAAGATTGAGCTGGCCACAAAATCGCATACCAATTTGCAAACCATGAATTAAGGCAATTAGAAAAGGAAATTCATAAAATTGCCCATAGAAAGAGACGCTTGAGGCCATTATAAAAGGAGGGGAGAAGAGCACGAGAGGATCATCAGTTTTCTCATCACCATACGAAGCTCTCTCGTGTTTTCACAATGTTGTGGTGCCTTGCATACATCACAACGCAATCCTTTTCTTGAGTCCTTAGTCTTCAAATGAGTCTCCAATAGCGGCTACAAAAGCTCTGTCCTCACTGAAGATCTCCATCGTTGATCATTGCTGCTGTTCACTGCTAGTTGCTGCTGGTTTGTTGCTGTTCACTGCTGGTTTGCTGCTAATTCGCTGCTGGTTTGCTGCTGATTTGTCGACATTCATTGCTGCTCTGGTGCGTCGTTGTTGCTGCATTGCTGCTGGTCGTTGCTGCTACATTCCTTTAGTTGTTTCATATAATATCGTGCTTCCGATTTGTACCAATCTCTCTTAGAAATATTGTGATAATGATAATATCATTTTTTTTAAAAATATGTTCAGGTTCATATTTTCTCATGATCATTATCGTTGGATGTTATTTTATTGTTCGCTCAATTGCTAGGTCATATTTTACACGTTAATGGTGTAATATTACAAAATCCAACAAAGGTTGTATGCAAAACATTTTTTAAAATAAGGAGAAAAGGTACAAGTCCCCGAACTCATGATTTTTGGTTCGTAGAAGTAAAATGTACTCCCACATTTTACTTGGGTGTCTAATCGACCCGAAACCGATTAGTGGCGGCTCCAATAGGTAAGACAAATATCATAGTTGAATCGAGTACCAAATTGCGATTGGTAGGACTTGGGAGAGTCCGTGCTAAGCACTGCGTTTAGTAATCCATCAACCTCCTTCGGGAGGGTCGTGACAGCTTGACGACTCCACTGGGGATTTGAATTAAAATTCGTAGAGGACTTAAGGCCTGAATTTCTCTTGTAAAAAAATGTTTTTGCTTTTCATGCACGGTGATCACGTAAGCCACTAATTTTAGGTGTTAAATGGTTTTGCAGGTGAAAGTTATATAAGGTGGAGTATATGTTAACCCTTATTTTGCAGGGAGGTGTTGTAGATAAATGATTTAATTTATTGTTGAAGCAGTGTATGTATCATATAAATTGTTGTGCCTGTTTTAAATGTTTCAGCACTACACCTTTACACATACGTCCCGTGACCGGACCTAGGTCACATGCTAGGAAAATAATTAGGATGGTGTTAAGAGGATCTGGCAACGCCTGCAGACACGCAGGGGGGGCCACCCTCTTTAACCCCGCTTCTTTTAGGTGTCGGAAGTGTTCATCTTTATTCGCAGACACGCGATGCTAAAGACAACCTTCTGATTAAGCCGGTATCAAGAGGGCCTGGTGTAGCCAGCAGACACGTTCGGCTAATTGGTACACCCTCTTGAACTATAGTATCAAGCTTTTTAGTACATCCCACCTTTAGGCGTCAAACCTCACATGTACATGTGCATGTTTTTGTGTATTCCTAAACTCTGCTATCATTATTCTATCATCTTTGTCCTTATTACGTCATGTTGTCCAATCATTCTGTTTGATCAATTATATGCTTTCATGATCAAGTATAATTATTTTCAAAATAATGGGGCATTTGTTTTGATCAATAAGGAATACCTCTTCAAAGATACTTTCTTTTCTAATGAAATCCTAGCAAAAAATTATATCCTCGTTTACTTCGAAGATAAGTGGGTTGCTTCGTTTTCACTCCTAGAGACAGTCTCATTGAAGACCCCAAGTCCCTTTTTCTTTATCTTTGTACTCATTTTTGTCATCGACTCAAAATGACACTAAAAAACTCAGTTTGTTAAATCACCTTTTAAACTTGTCTTTGAGGAAATGATGATATCAGTTCCAATTTAAACTAGTTTGCCCCAAAAGAACTCATCACTTTTTTATCAGTATTTGCAAAGGTCAATGTGGGGCAAAACCATCTTGATTATTCGATCCTACAAGATGTGGAATAATGGCGTAGGAATGAGAACGCACCTTCAAAAAGAAAAAAGGTAGCATCTGTGGTTCCTCAAACACATGTTTGAGACAGGTTAACAAACCAACATTACATGAAGGAGGACCAAATCAATGCAAATATGTCCTCAAAGAAAAGGTGGTACTTGTTCCAATTTAAGCTTGACTTGTTATGAGAGTAAGCCGTTTCTTTTATGTTTTTCTCTTTTACAGAAACTACAAAAGAAGAGGAAATTAAGGTGGAGGCAAATCCCAAATGGATAAAACGAAAAGCAACCTAGATGAAAATGAAGCCTTCTTCAAAGAAAAAGGGAGCATCCATTCCAAGTTAAATCAACCTACTCATGAATTAACTAAGATCATTCATTCTTGTAGGTGACAATCATGGAAAAGCGACCACGCCCGCCTCAAAAAGCAAAAGGGAGTGTTCGTTCCTAATTTTAACACTTCTCGATTTCATATTTGACACTGTTCTCTCCTTTCAAACAGGTCACAAAAGGAAATCAAGATTTTTGTGGATAAGGAGATACAAGGGAACGAAAATGCAACAAAGCATCCAACCTTGAAAAGAAAAAAAGAAGAAGAGCGCATCTTGTTCCTAAGCCTAACTCAATTTGTTATGAAAATGACACTTTTTTTGGATGACAAACTGAGGGACACATCAGATTTCGATAGCAACAGCGAACTGACTAATTAAGAAAATGCCCTGGTTTCAACTGAAATGGAAGACTGAATTTTCCTCAATCTTAGCTTGCATTTACAGGTGGCAAGCTTAGGGGCATGGATGGTCGAGGTTTCCCAAATTCTGCAGGGGTAGAGAATTGAGTTGAATTGGTGAATAATTGAAGATTCAATGTAGAAAAATTCTATGAGCTCATCCTCAAAGAAGGCAAGAAACGATGCCTAATGGCTCTGGTCATAAGATTTGACACTCTGTCTTTTGCAAGAATAGGTCCAAGTCCTCTTATACTTGCTTGTGCTAATATTGCAATGTTTATCATGCTAAAAGTTGATGAATCCTTACACTGCTTGTATTCTTCAAAGTGAGAATTTTGCATGACAATTTTGCCTATTCAAATCACCAATTTCATTTGAAGCTTCTTTAGTCAGACGATTCAATGAATTATGTGCTATGCTAAGAATGCCAAATGAGAGGTGTTGGGATGACGAAAGGCAATCCCTATCATACACACAGTCCCTTATACACTAAGACGAGTATAAAAATTTCCATGTCCTCGAGGTAAAGAGTTTTCTCACAAAAGGTACATAGACTGAAATGATGAGGGGCATCTCATTTCTCTTCCTTATACAGTACAGGTAACCATTGTTTACCCCTTTGAGCTTGAATGTCAGAAGAAATTCTTTCAAAAATAACCCTGTCAAGAACCACCCCATATTGGGGCAAATTGGAGGTAAGGGTGCTATTATAAGGTGAAAAATGGATAGGACTTTCTTGCCTTCACTTGTATCAATCTTCGAGTATCTTTAATGCAAATGAACTCAAATGTGAATTTAAGTGCCTTAAAATGATGAAGAGCATTCATTTCTCTATCATACACACATTTTATCCCTTGCATAACCCAATTGAGCCTGTAAATTAATTTCTAAAAAAAACCTAGTTGGTGATCATCTCCACACTGGGGCAAGGTAAATGAGTTACCATATTGAGACAATGTGGTTCGGAGTGTAGATTGAAGATGTAGACCCAAGAGTTCAAACAAACTGAATTGTCCAAGAGTTGATGGTGCCATAAAAGCCAAAGTTTTTCTATTCCATTGGGGCATTGCAAGAAATGTATCAAAAAGGGGAAAAGAAAAAAAACGAGAAAAAAGGGGTGAGAGAAAAACTATTGAAGCCCAATTTTTGAGGCCGAAGGCCAAGTTTCTGAAAATCATCCTCTAATGGAAAGGCAATGATTTTGTAAAGATCAATGTTGGACTCTCATGGTTGATAAAGTATCGACACAAGAAGACAATCCCGATGCCAAGGAGAAGATTGGTAATGATGCCAAGATGATCACCTACTTAAAAACCCATCAGTCAAAAATCTTTGAGCCTAACAAATCCTTTCATTTCTCAACACATAAACCTAGCCTATGTTACATCCCTTTAAAGTCTCTTCAGATTATGGCACTTAAATTAACATAGGGGTTTTAGATGTCAAAAGCTTCGCTCAAAGAAGTGCATGCAAGATTGTTTCTATTTCATTTGCAAGGTTCTTGATTTGTAAACCAAGTGGAGATGATGCATGAAGAACAATCAAAGCCATGAATTGAATATCCTTTGACCAAGCCTACATTACGGTCCTTTTAAAAGACCCCTCAGATCGGTAAGATAGTACCGCTTGCAAGAAAAGCTCGGACCCTTATTAACATGATGATGATGGTGAGATAGAGTGATCATTTCATTTCCCGCAATAATGAAACAGCATCTCAAAGAGTGAAAAGCCTTTCAGACTGGAAGTCTCTTATTTGGCATTTTGAGTAAATCCATGTCATGAATAAAGGTTGTCTTGATAATGATTTTCTCTTGTGAAATTTGGTGATGCAGACATGGTGAAATTGATATGCTTAAATCTCAATTAAGTAATTTAATTGGTAATCTAATAGAGACAAGCCATGTGGCGAATAGAGACAAGCCATGTGGCGAGTACTTTGCTTACCTTTGAATCATTACCCGATGAAGATTCCATGTATATCATCAAGACAATTCAGATACCTGAGGTGAGTTCCAGGTACCTTTCAAGGCAATCTGAGGTGAGTTCCAGATGTCTATTTAATACCTGAGGTGAGTTCCAGGTACCTTTCAAGGCATCTGAGGTAAGTTCCAGATGTCTATTTAATACTTGATGTGAGTTCCAAGTACCCTTCTAGACGATCTGAGGTGAGTTCCAGTAGTCTGTCTATCATACCTGAGGTGAGTTCCAGGTACGCTTCCAGACTATATGAGGCGAGTTCCAATAGTCTGTCTATTATACCTAAGGTGAGTTCCAGGTACCTTTCAAGGCAATCTGAGGTGAGTTCCAGATGTCTATTTAATACCTGAGGTGAGTTCCAGGTACCTTTCAAGGCGTCTGAGGTAAGTTCCAGATGTCTATTTAATACTTGATGTGAGTTCCAAGTACCCTTCCAGACGATCTGAGGTGAGTTCCAGTAGTCTGTCTATCATACCTGAGGTGAGTTCCAGGTACGCTTCCAGACTATATGAGGCGAGTTCCAATAGTCTGTCTATTATACCTGAGGTGAGTTCCAGGTACTTTTCAAGGCAATCCGAGGTGAGTTCCAGATGTCTATTTAATACCTGAGGTGAGTTCCAGGTACCTTTCAAGGCGTCTAAGGTGAGTTCCAGATGTCTATTTAATACTTGAGGTGAGTTCCAGGTACCCTTCTAGACTATATGAGGCGAGTTCCAGTAGTCTGTCTATTTAATACCTGAGGTGAGTTCCAGGTACCTTTCAAGGCAATCTGAGGTGAGTTCCAGATGTCTATTTAATACCTGAGGTGAGTTCCAGGTACCCTTCCAGACTATCTGAGATGAGTTCCAGTAGTCTATCTATTTAATACCTGAGATAAGTTCCAGGTACCCTTCTAGACTATATGAGGCAAGTTCCAATAGTCTGTCTATTATACCTGAGGTGAGTTCCAAGTACCCTTCGAGGCAATCAAAGGTGAGCTCTAGATGTCTGTAATACTTGAGATGAGTTCTAAGTACTCTTCAAGGCAATATGAGGTATTTGTCTAGACTCTCAACAAATAATTTCATACCTCAATACACTTTTCTAGGACTCTAGATCAACCTTGATAGGTACACACTTTATCTTTGTACTAGCATCATTCCTAACACATTTCCCTTCCCCCCAAAAGAAGAAAAAAGAAAAAAGAGAGCATTTGCATAATTGAAATTTAGGTGTCATGAATCTTTGAAGGAAACCTCTGCGAGACTCCCCTTCAAAGAGGGGCAGCTGTTGACACCTAAATTTTGACCTAACGTGTGGCTATATTTGCAGGTTGACTCAACCCTTAAGCAAAATCAGAAATTATGTTCAGCCTAATAAGGGACCATGAACCTCGCCCATAATATGAGGAAGGGGACAAATGAATTGCACACGTGAGGATAGAAAATTCGGAAGGAAATCAGTGGGATACTAGGGGGTTGCAATTTTCACAAAGAATCTTCGGAGGAATTCATGGGATAAGATGGACGAAATGGAGGGAAGAAAACGAAGACATTTGTGGCAAGTGTGGGCTGTGGATACTTACAAAAGGAAGCTAATGAGCTAGGAAATAAGATGGGATCAATCTGATTGGCTATGCAAGGAAGATGGGAATCCTGATACGCCATTCTTGTTGTAATGGATATTCGAATTTTGGTAAATGAGGATCTAAATTTCTGATTCAGTATCGAGAGCCAAAATATCGGGTGAACAGGAAGGCAGGAAATTTGACAAAGGAAGGAATCAAGACGTGAAATAGGAAAGATTGAGCTGGCCACAAAATCGCGTACCAATTTGCAAACCATGAATTAAGTCAATGAGAAAAGGAAATTCATAAAATTGCCCATAGAAAGAGACGCTTGGGGCCATTATAAAAGGAGGGGAGAAGAGCACGAGAGGATCATGAGTTTTTCTCATCACCATACAAAGCTCTTTCGTGTTTTCACCAGGTTGTGGTGCCTTGCATACATCACAACGTAGTCTTTTTTTTTTGAGTCCTTAGTCTTCAAATGAGTCTCCAATAGCGGCTACAAAAGTTCTGTCATCACTGAAGATATCCATCGTTGATCATCGCTGCTGGTCGCTGCTGTTTGCTGCTGATTTGCTACTGGTTTGCTGCTGATTTGTTGACGTTCATTGCCGCTCTGGTGCGTCGTTGTTGCTACATTGCTGCTGGTTATTGCTGCTACATTCCTTTAGTTGTTTCATATAATATCTTTGTGCCAATCTCTCTTAAAAACATTGTGATAATGATAATATCATTTTTTTTAAAATATGTTCAGGTTCATATTTTCTCATGATCATTATCGTTGAATGTTATTTTATTGTTCACGCAATTGCTTGGTCATATTTTACACATTAATGGTGTAATATTACAAAATCCAACAAAGGTTGTATGCAAAACATTTTTTTAAAATAAGGAGAAAAGGTACAAGTCCCCGAACTCATGATTTTTGGTTCGCAGAAGTAAAATGTACTCCCACATTTTACTTGGGTGTCTAATCGACCCGAAACCGATTAGTGGCGGCTCCAATAGGTAAGATAAATATCATAGTTGAATCGAGTACCAAGTTGCGATTGGTAGGACTTGGGAGAGTCCGTGCTAAGCACTGCGTTTAGTAATCCATCAACCTCCTTCGGGAGGGTCGTGACACATACCAACCCGTTGAGAACTCCCGGAAACCACCGTATGTTAAAACCATCATCCAGTTTCCAGTTCTAAATACTACCATGTATGTTAAAAAAGGGAGCACACCTCACTCTCGCCCCCATCATCTCATCGTCAAGTTTCTTTTCCAGCCCTACTCTCCATCTCTCTCTTCTAACATAAAAAAAGATGGAATTCAGAGGACGTAGTCAACCCCAATGATGGGTATAACGACACCTAAGACTACCAAAGGGCTCCATTCTTGGACATCTTTGAGTTTAGGAATGGTTCATTTTAACAAGCTATCATCGTCGAATTTTAATCTCTTTCATCTTGCTTTACATGGGCATAACGACACCTACGACTTCCAAATGGCACCCTAACCTTGGTCAGGATGATCGGGAGCCCTACACTAATGCTTGCTGGGATCCCCCGAGGCACCAACCCGTCGAGAACCCCTAGAAACCACCGTATGTTAAAACCATCATCCAGTTTTCAGTTTTACATACTGTCATGTATGTTAAAAAAGGGAGCACGCTTCACTCTCGCCCTCATCATCTCATCGTCGAGCTTCTTTTTCTTCCCTACTCTCCATCTTTCTCTTCCAACACGAAAAAGATGGAATTCAGAGGACGTAGCCACCCGAATGATGGGCGGAATGACACCTACGACTTCCAAAAGGCTCCCTTTTTAGATATCTTTGAGCTTAGGAAGGGTTTATTTTAATGAGTTATCACTATTGAATTCTTGGCTTATTTCCTCTTGCTTTACATGGGCATAATGACACATATGATTTCCAAATGGCACCCTAGCCTTGGCCAAGATGACCAGGAACCCTACACTAACGCTTGCTAGGATCATTCGAGATACCAACCCGCCGAGAACCCCCGGAAACCACCGTATGTTAAAACCATTATCCAATTTCCAGTTCTACATACTGCCATGTATGTTAAAAAAGGGAGCACACCTCACTCTCGCCCCCATCATCTCATCGTCGAGCTTCTTTTCCAGCTCTACTCTCCATCTCTCTCTTCTAACACGAAGAAGATGGAATTCAAAGGACGTAGCCACCCCGATAATAGGCATAACGACACTTACGACTTCCAAAGGGCTCCCTTCTTGGACATCTTTGAGCTTAGGAATGGTTCATTTTAACGAGTTATCACCGTCGAATTCTTGGCCTCTTTCCTCTTGCTTTAGCATAACGATACCTACGACTTCTAAATGACACCCTAGCCCTAGCCATGATGACCGGGAGCCCTACACTAACGCTCGCTGGGATCCCCCGAGGCACCAACGCATCGAGAACCCCCAGAAACCACCGTATGTTAAAACTATAATCCAATTTCCAGTTTTACATACTTTTATGTATATTAAAGAAGGGAGAACACCTCACTCTCGCCCCCATCATCTCATCGTCGAGCTTCTTTTCCAGCCCTACTCTCCAATCTCTCTCTACCAACACGAAAAAGATGGAATTCAAAGGACGTAGCCACCTCGATGATGGGCATAACGACACCTACGACTTCCAAAATGCTCCATTCTTAGACATCTTTGAGTTTAGGAAGAGTTCATTTTAACGAGCCATCGCCGTTGAATTCTTGGTCTCCTTCCTTTTGCTTTATATAGGCATAACGACACTTACGACTTTCAAAGGGCACCCTAGCCCTGGCCATGATGACCGGGAGTCTTACATTAACGTTTGTCGGGAACCCCCGAGGCACCAATCCGCCGAGAACCCTCGGAAACCACCGTATGTTAAAACGATCATCCAGTTTCTAATTTTACATACTGCCATGTATGTTAAAAAAGGGAGCATACCTCACTCTCGCCCTCATCATCTCATCGTCGAGCTTCTTTTCCAGCTCTACTCTTCATCTCTCTCTTCCAACACGAAAAAGATGGAATTCAAAGGACGTAACCACTTGAATGATGGGCATAACGACACCTACAACTTCCAAAAGGCTTCATTCTTGGATATCTTTGAGCTTAGAAATGGTTCATTTTAACGAGCCATCGCTGTTGAATTCTTGGCCTATTTCATCTTGTTTTACATGGGCATAACGACATCTACGACTTCCAAATGGCACCCTAGTCCTAGCAATGATGACCGGGAGCCCTACACTAACGCTCGTTGGGATCCCTCAAGACACCAACCCTCTAAGAATCCCCGGAAACCACCGTATGTTAAAACCATAATCCATTTTCTAGTTCTACATACTGCCATGTATGTTAAAAAAGGGAGCACACCTCACTCTTGCCCTCATCATCTCATTGTCGAGCTTCTTTTTCAGCCCTACTCTCCATTTCTCTATTTCAACACAAAGAAGATGGAATTCAGAGGATGTAGCCACTCCAATGATGGGCATAACGATACCTATGACTTTCAAAATGCTCCATTCTTGGACATTTTAATAAGCCATCGCCGTTGAATTCTTGGTATTTCCTCTTTCTTTACAAAAGCATAACGACACCTATGACTTCCAAATGACACTCTAGTCCTGGCCATTATGATCGGGAGCCTTACACAAACGTTTGCTGGGATCCCTTGAGGCACCAACCCGCTGAGAACCCCCAGAAATCACCGTAAATGGCCTAACAAAACCAATATTTTGTTTCCTATCCCATATGTACTTTTCCAAAAAAATAAAAAATCAGCAAAGCAAGTGCTAATGCAATCGCCACTATGAGACGGAGGAATAGTTTCGTATTCTTCACCCCCGCCACAATCAACACCAGCAACATTACTAGAGCCATCGACACTAGATCGAGCTTCTTCTTCTTGAACAGGGCAATAGAGCCCATTAACATTAATGTGATAAATATTTCTAAGCATATATTTGTACCAGTTTCATCACCATTTTAGCAATCCAAGTTTCATTCTCTTTTCAGAGCTTTTCTTTACAATCCGGATGAGTAGAAGGCTTGACTTAGGTGCCAACGATCTCAAGTGATCCAAAATAGGCTAAGTCGTCATACGGTCATGATCTCAAACAATTTGTGTGACACAAGGATCAATATTCGATCAAAGATGTGATTTACATTACCAAGAAGTATAAAAAAATAGAAAGAGCAGACGCCTGTCAAGCCGAAGAGTTACCATTATACATTCAATAAATTTGACAATAGCCTAACAAAACCATCATCCAAATTCTAGTTCTACATACTGCCATGTATGTTAAAAAAGGGATAACACCCCACTCTCGCCCTCATCATCTCATCGTTGAGCTTCTTTTCTAGCCCTATTCTCTATTTCCCTCTTCCAACACGAAGAAGATGAAATTCAGAGGACGTAGCCATCCCGATGATGGGCATAACGACACCTACGACTTCGAAATGGCTCCCTTCTTGGATATTTTCGAGCTTAGGAATGGTTCATTTTATCGAGCCATCATCATTGAATTTTTGGCCTCTTTTCTCTTACTTTACATGGGGATATTGTTTGTCATCGTACAAAAGAATTAATCTAGCCCTTTCGAGAGTGTTCTGCCCATAGCCTGGATCTTCGCTGCTTCAACGTTAGTCCTTGTGTAATATGTTCAAAACCATTGTTTCATTCTCATTTTTGCATTTTATGTTTGAAAGGACTTCTATGGTGTCTGTATTTCGATGCAGGTGGGTTCTTCAACCTAGCCATTACCTTCGGATTGTTTGTGGCTAGGAGGATCTGCCTAAATAAGATTGTGACCTACTTAATGGCTCAATGTTTGGGCACCGTCTGCGGTGTTGGGATCGTGAAGGCTACCAGGGAGAGTAAATACAACTCATTGGGAGGCAGTGGAAACTTGGTGGCTCTAGGCTACGGTAGGGGTGTCACATTGCTTTCCGAGATCGTTGACACTTTCTTCTTGGTATGTTCAGAAGACGTAGCCACTCCAATGATGGGCATAACGATACTTATGACTTTCAAAAGGCTCCATTCTTGGACATTTTTGAGCTTAGGAAGGGTTCATTTTAATGAACCATCGCCGTTGAATTCTTGGTATTTCCTCTTTCTTTACAAAAGCATAACGACACATATGACTTCCAAAGGGCACCCTAGTCCTGGCCATTATGATCGGGAACCTTACACTAACGCTTGCTGGGATCCCCTGAAGCACCAACTCGCTGAGAAGCCCCAGAAATCACCGTAGATGGCCTAACAAAACCAATATTTTGTTTCCTATCCCGTATGTACTTTTTCAGAAAAATGAAAAATCAGCAAAGCAAGTGCTAATGTAATCGCCACTATGAGACGAAGGAATAGTTTCGTATTCTTCACCCTCGCCACAATCAACACCAGCAACATTACTAGAGCCATCGACTCTAGATCGAGCTTCTTCTTCTTGAACAGGGCAATAGAGCCCATTAACACTAATGTGATAAATATTTCTAAGCATATATTTGTACTAGTTTCATCACCATTTTAGCAATCCAAGTTTCATTCTCTTTTCAGAGCTTTTCTTTACAATCCGGATGAGTAGAAGGCATGACTTAGGTGCCAACGATCTCAAGTGATCCAAAATAGGCTAAGTCGTCATACGGTCATGATCTCAAACAATTTGTGTGACACAAGGATCAATGTTTGACCAAAGATGTGATTTACATTACCAAGAAGTATAAAAAACAGAAAGAGAAGACGCTTGTCAAGCCGAAGAGTTACCATTATACATTCAATAAATTTGACAATGGTCTAACAAAACCATCATCCAAATTCTAGTTCTACATACTACCATGTATGTTAAAAAAGGGATAACACCCCACTCTCGCCCTCATCATCTCATCGTTAAGCTTCTTTTCTAGCCCTATTCTCTATTTCCCTATTCCAACACGAAGAAAATGGAATTCAGAGGACGTAGCCATCCCGATGATGGGTATAACGACACCTACGACTTCGAAATGGCTCCCATCTTGGATATTTTCGAGCTTAGGAATGGTTCATTTTATCGAGCCATCATCATTGAATTCTTGGCCTCTTTTCTCTTACTTTACATGAGGATATTGTTTGCCATCGTACAAAAGAATCAGTCTAGCCCTTTCGAGAGTGTCCTGCCCATAGCTTGGATCTTCGCTGCTTCAACGTTAGTCCTTGTGTAATATGTTCAAAACCATTGTTTCATTCTCATTTTTGCATTTTATGTCTGAAAGGACTTCTATGGTGTCTGTATTTCGATGCAAGTGGGTTCTTCAACCTAGCCATTACCTCCGGATTGTTTGTGGCTAGGAGGATCTGTTTAAATAAGGTTGTGACTTACTCAATGGCTCAATGTTTGGGCACTATCTGCGGTGTTGGGATCGTGAAGGCTACCAAGAAGAGTAAATACAACTCACTTGGAGGCAGTGGAAACTTAGTGGCTCTAGGCTATGGTAGGGGCGTCACATTGCTTTCCGAGATCGTTAGCACTTTCTTTTTGCTATGTTTAGAGGACGTAGCCACTCCGATGATGGGCATAACGATACCTATGACTTTCAAAATGCTCCATTCTTGGACATTTTTTAGCTTAAGAAGGGTTCATTTTAATGAGCCATCGCCGTTGAATTCTTGGTATTTCCTCTTTCTTTACATGAGCATAACGATACATATGACTTCCAAAGGGCACCCTAGTCCTGGCCATTATGATCAGGAACCTTCCACTAACGCTTGTTGGGAACTCCTGAGGCACCAACTCGCTGAGAACCCCCAAAAATCACCGTAGATGGCCTAACAAAACCAATATTTTGTTTCCTATCTCATATGTATTTTTCCAGAAAAATGAAAAATCAGCAAAGCAAGTGCTAATGCAATCGCCACTATGAGACGGAGGAATAGTTTCGTATTCTTCACCCCTGCCACAATCAACACCAGCAACATTACTAGAGCCATCGACTCTAGATCGAGCTTCTTCTTCTTGAACAGGGCAATAGAGCCCATTAACACTAATGTGATAAATATTTCTAAGCATATATTTGTACCAGCTTCATCACCATTTTAGCAATCTAAGTTTCATTCTCTTTTCAGAGCTTCTCTTTACAATCCGGATGAGTAGAAGGCTTGACTTAGGTGCCAACGATCTCAAGTGATCCAAAATAGGCTAAGTCGTCATACGGTCATGATCTCAAACAATTTGTGTGACACAATGATCAATGTTCGACCAAAGATGTGATTTACATTACCAAGAAGTATAAAAAAACAGAAAGAGAAGACGCTTGTCAAGCCGAAGAGTTACCATTATACATTCAATAAATTTGACAATGGCCTAACAAAACCATCATCCAAATTCTAGTTCTACATACTGCCATGTATGTTAAAAAAGGGATAACACCCCACTCTCGCCCTCATCATCTCATCGTTGAGCTTCTTTTCTAGCCCTACTCTCTATATCCCTCTTTCAACATGAAGAAGATGGAATTCAGAGGACGTAACCATCCCGATGATGAGCATAACGACACCTACGACTTCGAAAGGGCTCCCCTCTTGGATATTTCGAGCTTAGGAAGGGTTAATTTTATCGAGCCATCATCATTGAATTCTTGGCCTCTTTTCTCTTACTTTACAAAGGGATATTGTTTGCCATCGTACAAAAGAATCAGTCTAGCCCTTTCGAGAGTGTCCTGCCCATAGCCTGGATCTTCGCTGCTTCAACGTTAGTCCTTGTGTAGTATGTTCAAAACCATTGTTTCATTCTCATTTTTGCATTTTATGTTTGAAAGGACTTCTATGGTGTCTGTATTTCGATGCAGGTGGGTTCTTCAACCTAACCATTACCTCCGGATTATTTGTGGCTAAGATGATCTACCTAAATAAGATTGTGGCCTACTCAATGGCTCAATGTTTGGGCACCGTCTGCGGTGTTGGGATCGTGAAGGCTACCATGGAGAGTAAATACAACTCATTGGGAGGCAGTGGAAACTTGGTGGCTCTAGGCTACGGTAGGGGCATCACATTGCTTTCCGAGATCGTTAGCACTTTCTTCTTGGTATATTCAGAGGACGTAGCCACTCCGATGATGGGCATAACGATACCTATGACTTTCAAAAGGCTCCATTCTTGGACATTTTTGAGCTTAGGAAGGGTTCATTTTAATGAACCATCGCCGTTGAATTCTTAGTATTTCCTCTTTCTTTACATGAGCATAACGACACATATGACTTCCAAAGGGCACCCTAGTCCTGGCCATTATGATCGGGAACCTTACACTAACGCTTGCTGAGATCCCTTGAGGCACTAACCCGCTGAGAACCCCCAGAAATCACCGTAGATGGCCTAACAAAACCAATATTTTGTTTCCTATCGCATATGTACTTTTCCAGAAAAATGAAAAATCAACAAAGCAAGTGCTAATGCAATCGCCACTATGAGACGGAGGAATAGTTTCGTATTCTTCACCCCCGCCACAATCAACACCAGCAACATTACTAGAGCCATCGACTCTAGATCGAGCTTCTTCTTCTTGAACAGGGCAATAGAGCCAATTAACACTAATGTGATAAATATTTCTAAGCATATATTTGTACCAGCTTCATCACCATTTTAGCAATCCAAGTTTCATTATCTTTTCAGAGCTTCTCTTTACAATCCGGATGAGTAGAAGGCTTGACTTAGGTGCCAACGATCTCAAGTGATCCAAAATAGGCTAAGTCGTCATACGATCATGATCTCAAATAATTTGTGTGACACAATGATCAATGTTCGACCAAAGATGTGATTTACATTACCAAGAAGTATAAAAAAACAGAAAGAGAAGACGCTTGTCAAGCCGAATAGTTACCATTATACATTCAATAAATTTAACAATGGCCTAACAAAACCATCATCCAAATTCTAGTTCTACATACTGCCATGTATGTTAAAAAAGGGATAACACCCCACTCTCACCCTCATCATCTCATCGTTGAGCTTCTTTTCTAGCCTTACTCTCTATTTCCCTCTTCCAACACGAAGAAGATGAAATTCAGAGGACGTAGCCATCCCGATGATGGGCATAACGACACCTACGACTTCAAAAGGGCTCCCCTCTTGGATATTTTCGAGCTTAGGAAGGGTTTATTTTATCGAGCCATCATCGTTGAATTCTTGGCCTCTTTCCTCTTACTTTACATGGGGATATTGTTTGCCATCGTACAAAAGAATCAGTCTAGCCCTTTCGACAGTGTCTTGCCCATAGCTTGGATCTTCGCTGCTTCAACGTTAGTCCTTGTGTAGTATGTTCAAAACCATTATTTCATTCTCATTTTTGCATTTTATGTTTGAAAGGACTTCTATGGTGTCTATATTTCGATGCAGGTGAGTTCTTCAACCTAGCCATTACCTTCGGATTGTTTGTGGCTAGGAGGATCTGCCTAAATAAGGTTGTGGCCTACTCAATGGCTCAATGTTTGGGCACCGTCTGCGGTGTTGGGATCATGAAGGCTACCATGGAGAGTAAATACAACTCACTGGGAGGCAGTGGAAACTTGGTGGCTCTAGGCTATGGTAGGGGCGTCACATTGCTTTTCGAGATCGTTGGCACTTTCTTCTTGGTATCTACGTATTACCAACGGCTGACCAAAAAGAAGTCCAGATTTCCCTCACTGGCCCATACGTAATAACTTCTTCTCCCAGTTCAAATTAGCTCTTCCTTCCTTTAACGAATGAATGTTTGGGTGTCCAGGTTTTACTTTCATTGGCGATCTGTTTGGCAGTGCTCGCGACGCATCTAGCGACTATCCCCATCATCGGCTGCGAGATCAACCCAGCTTAGAGCTTCGGTGCCACTGTTATTTACAACCATCCATTCGTTTGGAAAGATTAGGTGGCAACGAGAACTTTGGGTTTTGTTTTATTTGGCAACTCATTTTTTTTATTTGAAGATAGTTATGTGTGCATTTGGTGCTAATTGATGTTTTTCGAATGCGATAAACAGTGGCTTTTTTGGTTTGGGCCATTTCTGGGGTCTTTAGTGACTGCCTTCTTTCATCAACATATAATCAGAGCAGCTATGATGAGGCTTCTCAAAGCTTGCATCGGTTGGCGTCACGATTTTGAAAACAAACCATCCAAGACCAGTAGCAATCTCCCCAGTCACTTCCACCGCCACTCCAGGGGCGATGCCCACTCTTCACAACACGGCCCAACTGCACGGGACCACCCCAGGCACATGCCCCGCAACCCCCCGAGGGACGACCGTGGTGACTTTTGGTTCTGGCTGTTTTTGGGGTCTCTAGTGGCCACCCTCTTTCATCAACATATAATCAGAGTAGCTATGATGAGGCTTCTTGAAGCTTGCATCGGTTGGTGTCACGATTTCGAAAACAAACCAACTAGAACCAGCAGCAGCCTCCCCAGTCACTTCCACCGCCACCCCAGGGGCAATACCCACTCTTCACAACACGGTGCACTCGCGCGGGACCAACCTAGGCACATGTCCCGCGACCCTCCAAGGGACAACCGCCGTGACTACAATGATGCTTATCGTGATGGCCGTTGGGATCCCCCAAGGCATGACTACCATGACCAAGAGCCTTACACCGATGCCTGCCGGGGTCCCTCCAAGCACCAATGGCCCTACACTGACGCCCATTGGGATCCCCTAGGGCACCCTAGCCTTAGCCATGATGACCGGAAGCTCTACACTGACGCTTGCTAGGATCCCCCGAGGCACCAACCCGCCGAGAACCCCTGAAAACCACCGTAGATGGCCTAACAAAACCAATATCTTGTTTCCTATCCCATATGTACTTTTTCAGAAAAACGAAAAATCAACAAA